>PVKS010015017.1:0-46953 GCA_004027875.1 Aplodontia rufa | reverse complement strand
GCACACTAACACACTGTTGGTGGAGCTGCAGACTGGTACAGCCCCTCTGGAAAGCAGTATGGAGAATCCTTAAAAAACTAGGGATGACTCCACCATACGACCCTGCTATTCCACTCCTGGGTATCTTTCCAGGGGATTTAGAATCAGCACATTACAGTGACACAGCAATATCGATGTTCATAGCAGCACAATTTACTATCGCTAGGCTATGGAAACAACCCTGGTGTCCCTCACAGGAAGAATGGATCCAAAAACTGTGGTACATTTATACCATGGAATATTACACAGCAATTAGAAACAATGACATTGCAGCCTTCGAGGGTAAATGGATGCTTATGGAAGAGATCATGATGAGTAAAATCAGCTTAACCCAGAGATCTAAGGGTCGATTGTCTCCACTCATCTGTGGAGGTGGGGACTAGACCCTGGACAATGAGAAAGTTGGTCTAGAAACATGAATTAAATTCAAATTAAGATGTAATGCTTTACAATCTAATACTATTTTTAGAGTTATAATGGGAAGGGGAAGGGAGGGATAAGGGAGGGTAATTGGGGGGGCACTCCTGGGTATAATTGCAATGTCCAGCATATATACACACCTTATACACATTTTATATTGTTTTGTTAAAATCTTGTAAGTTTGCTCAAAAATAAAAAAAAAGAAAAAAAAATTAAACCTAAAAAAAAAATCTACCAGGCTTTTGGACCAAAAAAGCATACTTGTGTTGCAATACTTATATCTAATAAAGTAGATTTCAATCATAATTTAATCAGAAGAGATAAAGAAGGCCATTACATATAGCAAAGAAAACATTACATCAGGAAGACATAACCATAGTTATTATCTGTGCTCCAAACACCAATGCTCCCAAGTGTATGGAAAAAATACTCCATGACATAATACCACTTATAACCCCAACAAGATCATACTGGGAAACTTTAATACTCTTCTATCACTTATAGATCATCAAAACAAACAAACAATAAAGAGATCTCCAGTCTAAATCACTCCACAAATCAAATGGACTTAATGACATCTATAGAGTATTCAACACCAAACTGGCCGAGTTTACCTTCTTCTGAGCAGTTCATGGATCCTTTTCCAAAACACATCATATTCTACTTCACAAAGGAAATCTCAACGAATCTAAAATGTAGATATTATCCCATGTATCCCATCAGACCATGATGCTATGATCCTAGCAATTAATAGCAAAAATAATAACAGAAAATTCATATAAATGGAGATAGAATACTACCTTATTAAAGAAAGAATGGATCAAAAAAGACATGAGAGCAGAAATCAAGAAATTTTTGAAATCAAACAGGAATGAAAACACAAGATATCCAAACTTTTGGGACAGCATGAAAGCACTTTATTGGGGAAATTTATAGCACTGAGTGCCTAAATTAAAAGTGAAGCTTATGCTCCACTTCAATTCCCTAGCCAAAGAAAAATAATCTAATCCCAAAGCCAATAGAAGGCAGGAAATAATATCAGAGCTGAAATCAATGAAACGGAATAAAAGAAAAGAATAAAAAGAATCAATGAAACAAAGAGCTAATTCTTCAAAAAACTAAAGCAAATTGACCAACCTCTAGCCTATCTCACAAAAAGGGGAAGGAAATGAAGCAAATCAACAAAATCACCACAGAAAAGGGAAAGATCACCACTGACCTCATAGAAATCCAATGGATTAACAGAACCAATTTTGAAAAACTGTATACCTCTAAATCAGATATTCTGGAAGACATGGACAAATTTCTAGACACATACAATGTTTGCAAATTGACACAGGATGGTATTTAAAGCCTAAACAGCCCAATAATAGGCACCAAAATAAATACAACAATTAAAAGCCTTCTGAAGAAGAAAAGCTCAAGACCTGATGGATTCCTTGATGAGTTTTACCAAACCTATGAGAAGAAGCTAAGGCCTCTTTACCAAGGTTTTCTAAGAAATTTGAAAAGGAGAGAACTCTCCCAAACATATTTTTATGAAGCAACCATAACTCTGATACAAACATCCAACAGAGACACAATAAAAAAAGAAAACTATGGTCCAATATCTCTAATGAACATTGATATAAAAATCCTTAATATGTTCTAGCAAACTACATTCAAAAACACATCAAGAAGATACTTCATCACAATCTAGTGGGCTTCTTTCCAGGAATACAAAGCTGGTTAAACATATGCAAATCCGTAAATGAGATTCATCATTTAAACAGAATTAATGGCAGAAAACATATGATCATCTCAATAGATGCAGAAAAGGCCTTTGATAAAATCTCATACCCATTTAAGATCAAAGCTCCTAAAAAGACAGGAATCAAAAGAATTTATATTAACTATATAAAGTCTGTACATGACAAACCCTCAGCTAGTATAATACTAAACAGAAAAATGCTGAAAGCATTTGTACCAAACATGGGAATAAGACAAGGCTGCTTGCTCTCACCACTTTTATTCAACACAGTCCTAGAGACCCTAGCCAGAGCAATCAGACAAAAGAAAGAAATCAAAGGATAAGAGTAGGAGGAGAGGAAGTCAAAATATCCATTTTTGCTGATGATATGATCCTATATCTGGAAAACCCAGAAAGCTCCACAGAAAACTGCTTGAGCTTATAAACAGATTTACCAATGTGGCAGGCTACAAGATCAACACCCACAAATCAATAGCTTTCCTATTCACTCACAATAATAGGGCAGAAGAATAAATTAGGAAATTGATCCCATTCACAACAATCTCAAAAAGAATAAAATACTTGGGAATTAATCTAACAAGGTAAGTAAAATACCTCTACAATGAAAATTATTGAACACAGAAGAATGAAATTGAAGAAGACCTGAGAAGATGGAAAGACATTCCATGCTCTTGGTTATACAGAATGAATATAATTAAAATGGCCATTCTGGGCTGGAGTGGTAGCTCAGCACTTACAGTACTTCCCTGGCATGCCCAAGTACATATGGGTTCAAACCCAAGCACCACATACACAACGAAGTGTCATGCAATGAAGCCCACATGAAAAACCAAATAAAATTGATTCTATCTTTCACGGTCACTCTCTCTTCAAAAAATGGCCAAAAGTGCTGTGCAAAATTAATGCAATCCCCATTAAGATACCAATGTCATTTGTTACAGATATTGAAAAATAAATTCTCAAATTCATTTGGAATAACAAGAAACCCAGAAAAACCAAAATATTACTAAGTAAAAAAGACATAACAGGTAGTTTTGCAATACCCAATCTAAAATTATGCTGTAGAGCTGTAGTGAGAAAAACAGCATGGTATTGATATCAAAATAGGCATGAAGAATAATAGGGTAGATAGAAGACTGTGAGACAAACCGACAAATCTTTTAACATCTGATATTTGGCAAAGGGGGTCAAAATATACCACAGAAAAATGAAAATAATTAAATAAATCTTGCTGGACAAACTGGACAGCCACTTGCAAGAAGTTGATATGATATCCTTATCTCTCACCTTGTACAAATATTAAATCAAAATAAATCAAGGATTTTGGATCAAGGAATTCCAGCTACCATACAACTGCTGCAAGAAACATTAGGAACAACACTCCAGCATATGGGAGTAGGCAACAACTTTTTCAATAAGACTCCCAAAGTGAGAGAATTAATTTAAGAATCAATGATTGGGATCATGCCATTAAAATAAAAGCTTTTGCTCAGTCAAGGAATTTGGCACAACTCTCAGGACAAAACCTACAGAATGGGAGATAATCATGACCTGTGATTCCT
Source organism: Aplodontia rufa (assembly GCA_004027875.1). Lineage (NCBI taxonomy): Eukaryota > Metazoa > Chordata > Mammalia > Rodentia > Aplodontiidae > Aplodontia > Aplodontia rufa. The sequence goes on along the minus strand of PVKS010015017.1, from coordinate 43,182 downwards.
CCAACAGGGTACTAATATCCCAAATTTACAAGAACTCAAAAAACTTAATATCAAAACATCAAACAATCCAATCAATATGGGGGCCAGAAAGCTAAACAGAAACTTCTCAAAGAGGTATTTTCTCAAGCCAATGAATACATGAGAAAGTGTTCTAAATCACCAGCAAGTAGAGAAATACAAATCAAAATGATACTAAGATTCATCTCACTCCAATCAGATTGGCAAAGAGGAAGAATATAAATATCGTATCATATGCTGGAACAGTTCTGGGGAGATAGGAACACTAGCACATTACAGTGATACAGCAAAATCAATGTTCATAGCAGTTCAAGTTACAATAGCTAAATTATGGAATCAACCCAGATGCCTATTACTATCACTGGATGAATGGACCCAAAACCTGTGGTATATATATATATATATATATATGTATATATATATATATACACGTATATACATGTATATATATATATATATGTATATTTATATGTATATATTTGTATATACACACATACACACACACAATCGAGTTCTACTCAGCTATTAGAAACAATAATATTGTGTCCATTGAAGGTAAATGGATAGCAATGGAAGAAATTACACTGAGCAAATTTAGCCAAACCCAGAGACTGAAGGGTCAATTTTTTCCCCTAAATGGTGGAGACAAAAGCAATACCGAGGCTTGGGTGAAAGGTCAAACTCATGTACTAGACTCACCAAAATTGAAGCAACACACAATCTAGGGGAACCATAGATATGTGGCAGATGGGGGTGGGGGAGGAAGAGGTGAGAGGAAGGGATTATAGGGAGGGATTAGAGGAGTAATCAACAATGTAGCTTACTCATTATTCTCTTGAGAATCCAAATAAAACTTATGCAATAGTTTAATTTTGGAAAAATGCATAATCTTATGTATATATCATTTATATCTGTGATGGGGGAAATATAGAAGAGTCTAGAGACTGGTGTGTAGATGATGTGGGGGTGATACTGGATTAGAATTAGGAGTATACCGTATTGTTACTACATATACATTTATGGTTGTAAAACAACAGAATTCCTCAACTGAAAAAAAAAAAGTAGAGTTTGATGAGTAGAGATGGGAGAAGGAAGGGTTACCCTGGAAGGCAAGGTCTGGTGGTGAGCCTAATGAGGAGTATCTAGAACCATGTAAGAAGACACAGTGGGCTTTAGTCAAGTGAGGAGATACTTAGCTAACAAAAAGCTCTCTTTCACTGAGTAATTGGACATTTATCATAGATAAAGATCATTTAGTTACAATTTGACAGAACAGAACCCAAAATTTGTTGTGGGTTTTGAGTGAAATTTGACAGGGGGGGTTGTAGAAAAGAAATCCAAGATCATTTTTATTCTAGTTGGCACACTCAAAAGGCAGGGCTCTCAGTTCGGTTCAATCTTATGCCCTAGCACCTAAACAGGGACCTGGTGATGAATAGACAGCATGAAGTATTCTTTAGTGAATGAGTGGCTCAATGAGTGGTTGACAGGTTACACTGTCAATGATCTTCTGAACTCTGTTTGCCCAAGGTCCCTTGTCAAGTAATGGAATTAGAGAATTCACATTGATTTTAATTCTAGTGATATTCAAATTAAGAGCTCTCTTGCTATATTCTTCCTTGCTAATCTATTCTGTCACATAAGTGCTGTCTGTAATTCTCCATCTTTGCTGATGCTGCCCTCTTAAGGATGTTGTTTTCCTTTATACCGTCTTTTATGTGTCTTGGCCAGCATTCCTGGTCCTCCAAATGATTTCTTACACCATTCATGAATCCATATGTAGGGCACACTAGCTTTTATAATGCCCTTGATTCTTTTCTCATTTAATTTTTAAATTTATTAAATAATTAAATATATAAAAGCAATTTAATAAATGTTAAATTTATTCATTACATACATATATATTAAAGCAATCTAAAAAATAAAAGAAAAAGGTACACTGTACAAACAAAATGCCATTTTACTAAAACACTATCAATGTTTTCTTGCATGAAGTTTTGATATTTTAATATTTCTATATTGATGAATTTTACATATTTTATGTATATTTATTTTATATATTTATGTATAATTTATGTATATAATTTTATGTATATTTATGTATTTTATGCATACATATGAATATGTATATAGGAATATATGTATAGATTTGAGTATATGAATAATAAGTATGAACAAAAATCAGGATCCAGTGAGATATATATTTTATGCATTACTTTTTTGTTTAATAAAATGTGCTTTTCTTCATTTTCTTAAATATTTTTCAAGAACATCACTGTAATGTTTACAGAATGGACCATTATATTTTAGCATAGGTCAAATTTTTTCATATTGTTTATTGGACATTTGTATTTTTTTAAAATTTCCATCTTTTAGACCAACTCTGTAATAGGTATTTTTATAACCAAAACTTTATATTTGCACCTATTAATTACTTTGCATATGGAATTAGAAACAAAATTAGTTGGGAAAGGTTATAAGCATTTAAATTACTACTGTTAAATCTGACTACTGTTAAATCCTCATGTCCCCACTGATTTTTTAAATTCTTGTAAACCTTAGTTCTAACATTTTCTAGAGCTTAGAAATTTAAAGGCTTAAAAATGTCACAAACATACATTATGGATTCTTTCTTAAGAGGTGGGCTATAACATTATTACCTTTTATTATTGTTCATAATTCTTTCCTTTGAAACTGGTGGTTTGTTGGGAACATGAGGCTCAGCTGGCTTGTAAAAGAATTGGTGGTAAACAACTCTAAGGGGTCCAGCTGGCTTGTAATTAGCAAATTGCCTGACCGCATGACTAAGCTACTTGGCCACTCATTTGTTACAATTGGAGAAATGTGTTTGCGCTGTACCCCTATTGGTTGCTCTAATGGATAAATAGAGTAGCAGCTAGTCAGGTGAAGGAAGCAGCCAAAGAAGAGAAAGCTGCCAAAGGAGAAGCAGTAGCCAGAGAAAAGAAGCAAGCAGCCCTGTCCAGAAGGAAGAAAGCAGAGAAGACGCATAGAACCGGAGAGATCAGCAGAGACGTCAGAGAGATCAGCAGCGGTAGAAGATGCAGGTCCCGTGTTCCAGCCTCCGGAGTTCGCCCCCTCGTTCCAGCCTCCGGAGTTCGCCCCCTTGTTCCCGGCTCCCCAACCCTTCCTAACTCAGCCCCTCGGAGGATGGCCCAGGGTCGGGTCGTTCTGCCCGTTCCTCGCTCTGGAGTGCAGCGGGGAGCGACTCCTTTCCCCATCCCCTTACTAACTCAGCCCCTTGGAGGATGGCCCAGGTTTGGTAAGTCGTTCTGCCCGCTCCTCGCTCAGGAATGCTGTGGGGAGCTACTCCTCTTGCCCGGTCCCCAGCCCTGTCCTGCCGGCGCCCGGTTCCCAGTGTCCTGCTGGCCCCCGGGGAATGGCTAAGGTCTGCCTAGGTCGTTCCACCCACTCCCAGCTCCAGAACCCTGCGGGGAGCGACAGTGGTTCATCACCTTTGTTCATTTTTCAGCTTAGATTTTCATAAATTTTTTTGTTTTATAAAGCCATTAATTTTAAGAACTCTCAATTCTATAGTAGTTGCCTAATACATAATACTGTTTATTTATATAAATAAAATAAATTTATATATTACATAAAATGTATATGCATACCTCTGTATGTGTGCATGTGTGTGTGTGAGTAATCAACTAGATTATAAGACTATGGGGAAAATAGTCATATCCTTAAAATCTTACTGAAGAATAGTATGGATAAATGAAAAAGACACAGATTGTGGAATCCACAGGAAGTAAGATTTAAATAGCAGCTTTTTACTTGGACAAACTCTTTGGTCTTAAACTAGCTCCTTCCTCCTGTAAAAAGAGGGCAAACACCACCTCGTTTTCAGAGGATGTTAGGGATAAGAGGAAACAACTGAAGTAAGGTCTAGCATAGTGACTGACTCATGATGGAAATTCATACATTAATCTCTTCTATTCTTATCAAACTCATTTTTGTGTAGTGATATTTTGGAAACATACTAGGTGCTTAATAAACCTAAGTAACAATCATCAATTTGGTTGAATCAATAAAATAGTCAAAACTGTGTTCATTAATTTGCTTTCAATACAGTATTTAGCAAATTTTAGACCAAAGCTTGGTTTCTTCCCTTTCCATTTCCATGTCATTTAGACTATAAATGGTGCTAAATGCAATCAATTTTCCATTCTCAATCACAGGCTGCAAGTAGGCATTTTATAAGTCATATTTTCCCTCTCTTAGTAAACTAAAATTAAGTACTTTTCCACGTCTGAGCCCTTGCCCACATGAAATTCACGGCATCTGCACTAGTAAATACTTGAGCAGCTTTTCCAAAATAACCTGGAGTAACCTAGTCCAAGCACTCCCTATTTCATTTTGAAATTCTGCCTCCCCTCTGCTGAATCTGCTGTCTCCTCTGGCTTTCACCAAGGATGCAATGCTCAGAATCACTTTGATTGGGTTCTTTTCCCCCATCTTGTTTTGTAGCACTATCATTTAAAGGTACAAAGAACTTTGGAGCATGGTCTCAGGGAAAGCTAAACAATTTCTTACAACTCAAGGAAAGTTTTTGTCTTTGATTGAAAATGGCTTTTGAGAGCCATGAAATCAACCATTTTGCTTTATATTTTCTGTTTTATTTACCTTGCTGGATCTGAACAACAAAAAATCCTTATGTAATTTGTTTCTGATCATTTTCCAATTCCTCTCTTCCTCAGTGGAAATCACTGCCATTCAACTGACATTCTTTCTTGGTTCTCCTACCTTTTTTGCCTAGCTTGACCTTAATTAGCCAGCAATTCCTGTGGGTCCATGAATAATGTCTCTTTAATATTTCTGTATTGATCTAGATATCACTGAAATTTGGGTATGTGTTCACTGTTCCCAAATCGATTGCTCATCAATGGGGATCTTCTACTTGGTCCTCCGCCCACTTGCTTCATACAGGAAGACAAAATGGAAAACAAATTATCCATGCCTGCTGTTTCTGACTCTTCCAATTTCTGACTTATTCCTTGGATATAGACAGCTTTCTATTTTCCTTAGCATTTTTCTTTCTTGAGTGGGAGATCACAAAGGAATGCTATCATCCGAGAGGCTACTGTTCTCCCTCTCCTTCTTCACAGCCGCTTGTCACTTGCAATCATTTGGACTTTTCACACTTGAGTGGTGAGCGCCTCATCCATTGTATTTTTTTCACCTCAGTTTTATTGAGGTATAATTTACCTTCCACATAATTTACCCTCTTTTGTAGTAATTTGGAGGGCAAGTTAAATGGAAGACTAAGAAAAAAAATATCGTTTTCATTTATACAATTTGTAGTCCCATCTTTTATTGGCTCCTTAGTAAAAAATGAACTTAGTTTTAGTATTTGCATATTAATTTTTTGTTTTTACTTTTTCACCATTTCTTATGTTGATTTTTATTTTCTTTCACTTTAGGTTAGTAATTTCTCTGGTTGATGATGTACCCTTTTCTCTGGGAAGTATTTATCTATTCATTTGTATTTATGTATTCCAGAAGTTGAGGTTTTGGAAGAATTTTATTTAGAAAATTCTAATAATTTGTCACAGATATTTAGCGTAGTGTTAGACATATTTCAAACACTGACAGAATATCTAAGGTATAGTGAATATCACAAAAGTAGACACAGAGCCAGGCTCTGTGGCACATGCCTGTGATCCCAGCAGCTCTGGAAGATGAGGCAGGAGGACCTCAAGTTAAAGACCAGTCAGCAACTTAGCATGACCCTGAGAAACTTAGTGAGATCCTGTCTCAAAATAAAAATAAAAAGGACTGGGGATGTGGCTCAGTGGTAAAAGAGAAAGAAAAAAAAAGTTACAGAAGGGACAGAACAAGATTAAATTAAAGTATGATATACAATACAGTTTGAAATGTATATATTAGGAATTGTATTAATAGAAGGTGGTTATTAGAAAATATTGATTTGGCAGGATAGAAAATTTTAAACATTTCTAGGTAAATGTTAGTTCCATGTGTTTATCAACCAAATCACAACAGAAAAGTGTAATAAATGCCCTGAGATTCATTATTTCATAAATTAAGAAACTGTGTATATAGCACTTGCTGGTGCTGAAGCCTGATTGCAGACAATGATATGACAATTAATGAAGACTTACAAGTTCTGCATTCTAGATTTATGCAGTCTAATGCTGTAATATGAATATATATTCATATATATGTGAATACATATGCAAATATATATTAATATATATTATGTTTGTATATACATGGGGTGGGGGAGAGAGAGAGTTTGTTTTATTGTTCATCCACAGTTCCTACCTCATAACTCTGACCTACCTCAGGGGACCTTATTCATTCCAGAGGCAGGCTTGTTGTGGAGAGGCCAAGGAGAGGGCTGAGCAGATAAGCCTCATAGGGTTCCCCCACTCAGCCTGTTAGTAGTAGATCACATCCTTCTGTCCAATCACAGCTTGACATGATATGCTTCAGTCATACCTATGCAATGAAGTCTCCATGAAGACGCGAAAGGAAAAGATTTGGGAGCTTCTGGATAGTTGAATTCATGGAGATTCCCAGAGGGTGACACTCCCGTTGTGGGCAGGGAAGCTCTGTAGCCTTTCTCCCATACCTAGCCTATGTATCTCTTCATCTGTAGTCTTTATAATACCCTTTAGACTAAACAAGTAAGTGTAAATGTTTCCCTAAGTTCTGTGAGCCACTTTAGCAATTAATCAAACCGGAGGAGGGAGTTGTGGGAACTGTTCAGAAATACAAGTAAAACTACCTGGGGCTCATGACTGGCATCTGAGATAGTGGGGGAAGCCTTAAGGTCTGAACTCTCAACCTGTAGGATGGGATAAATTCTCCAGATATTTGGTATCATAAGTGAACTAAACTAGAGGATACCCAGCTTGTGTCTGCTGCAGCAGAATTGCTTGCTTGATATGTAGGGAAAAAATCTGTCTGGTGTCAGAAGTGATCTGTGTTCTGAATGTACAGTATTGAAACTGAGTCTGAGTTAGAGTTCTGTATCTTTATATATAATAGCCATTACTTACATGTGACTATTAAAATTTAAATTGTTTGGGGCTGGAGTGGTGACTCAGAGGTTACGGCACTTGCCTAGCATGTGAAAGGATGCAGGTTTGAACCCCAGCACCACATACACAACCAAGTGTCAGATCAACGAAAGCCACGTGACAAAATAAATAAAAAAGTTCATTCTCTTTCTTTCTCTCTCACTGTCTCACTCTCTCTTTAAAAAAATCAAATTGTTTAAAATTAAATGAAATTTGCATTTCTTTGATTGCTAGTGATGTAGAGCATTTTCTCATATGGTTATGGGCTTTTTGGACTTCCTCTGTTGAAAAGTTTCTTTTTAGTTCCATAGCCCTTTTCTTAATTGGATTATTTGTGATTTTGGTATTTAGGTTTTTGAATACTTTGTATATTATGGATATTAATCCTCTGTCTGAGGTGTAGCAGGCAAAAATTTTCTCCCATTCTGTAGGTTCTCTATTGAGACTCTTGACTAAATCTTTAGCTGTGCAAAAGCTTTTTAGTTTAATTGCATCCCATGCATTTATTCTTGACTTTACTGCTTGCGCCATGGGAGTCTTGTTAAGGAAGGCAGTGCTGATCCCTATGTCACATAATGTTGATCCTACTTCTTTTTTCAAGCAATTGTAAAGTTGCGGGTTTAATATCCAGATCTTCGAACCATTTTGATTTAATTTTTGTGCAGAGTGAAAGGTAAGGATCCAATTTCAGTTGTCTACATATAGCTGTCTAATTTGTCTAACACCATTTGTTAAACAGGCTATCACTCTTCCACACTGTGCTTTTGTCCCCTTTATCAAATATCAGATAGTTTAAGGTATGAGGGTTCATCTAAGAATCCTCTATTCTATTCCATTGGTCTTCAAATCTGTTTTGATACCAATACCATTCTGTTTTTGTTACTATAGCCCTATAGTATAATTTCAGGTCAGGAATCGAGATACCACCTGCTTCCTCCTTCTTGCTGAGTAATGATTTGACTGTTCTGGGTCTTCTGTTATTCCATACGAATTTGAGTATTGTTTTTTCTATGTCTGTGAAGAATGACATTGGTATCTTAATGCGGATTGCATCAAATCTGTATAGGTCCTTGGGTAGCATGGCCATTTTGATGATATTGACTCTACCTAACCATGAACATGGAATGTTTTTCCATCTACTCAGACCTTCTATAACTTCTTTTTTAAAAATTTGATAGTTTTCGTTGTACAGCTCTTTAACATCCTTAGTAAGATTTATTCCCACGTATTTTATTCTTTTGGAGGAGATGGTGAATGGGATCAACTTCCTGATTTCTTTTTCAGTGGACTTGTTGCTGGAGTATAGGAAAGCTAATGATGTATTGATGTTGATCTTATAGCCAGCCACTTTGCTGAAATCTTTTATAAGCTCTAGAAGTCTTCTGGTTGAGCTTATATGGTCTTCCAGGTAGAGGATCACGTCATCAGCAAATAGAGACAACTTAACTTTCTCTGAGATTCCACCTTACTCCAGTCAGAGTGGCAAAAATGAAGAATATGAACAATGACAGATGCTGGAGCAGCTGTGGGGAAAAAGGAACACTGTCACATTGCTGGTGGGACTGCAAAGTGGTATAGCCACTCTGGAAAGCAGTGTGGAGACTCCTCAAAAAATTAGGGCTGGAACTGCCTTTTGACCCAGCTATCCCACTCCTGGGATAGCTCCCAAAGAGCTAGTTTCGGCATATTATAGAGACACAGCTTCTTCAATGTTTATAGCAGCTCAATTTACTATAGCTAAATTATGGAACCATCCCAGATGCCCCTCACTTGATGAGTGGATTCAAAAACTTTGGTACATATATACAATGAGATACTACTCAGCTATCAGAGAAAATGATATCATAGCATTTGCAGCCAAATGGATGGAGATGGAAAAAATTATGTTAAGTGAAGTATCTGAATCTCAGAGTCTCAAGGGCTGAATGTTTTCTCTCATTTGTGGAAGCTAGAATACAAGTGGAAACAGCATGATAGATGGCTAACCTAATAATTACCTCAACATGTTTGAATTTTTACATGATCATGGGGAAACTTGCCTAGGATTCTGGGGATGCAGGGAGGGGGGCAGGGAGCTGGGAAGGGAAAAGGAAGGATATCAAGGAGACAGGAGGATGGTAGTACAGGGGTATCTAATCAGAGGGGAACCTCTGTCTTCCATGAGAAGTCCAATTAACTTGGGATTTAAGTAGGGGGAAACATGGAACCATGGGGAACCTAAGGGGGGAACCATGGAATGGCACCAGACTTGGCTTGATCTGTCATTATACTTTTGTTCTTGATTGTTTGATAATGAATCCCACCTAAATGTAAGACCATGTTTAATGAAAAAATTTTTAAAAATTAATTAATTAAAAATAATTAAATGAAATTAACAACTGAGTTCCTGAACTACATTAGCCACACTCCAAGTGCTGGATAGCCACAACGTAGCTAGTAGCTATTACATTGGACAGAGCAGACATAAAACATACATAACAATTACTATCTTTTTTTTTTTAAAGAGAGAGGGATAGTGAGAGAGACAGAGAAAGAGAGAAATAACTTTATTTAGTTTTTCACGTGGCCTTAGTTGCTCCAGTACTCAGTTGGGTATGTGGTGCTGGGGTTTGAACCCGGGTCCTCGTGATTGCCAGGCAAGTGCCGAAACCGCTGAGCCACCGCTCCAGCCCCTATAATGACTATCTTTAAGAGCTTGTTCCAGTTTTGAAATTTTGATAATGAGACATCTTAAACACACAGAAAATGACAAGGGCAATGTAGATTGCTATGTAATTGCTATTATGGATAAAACATATTGCTATTTGCCACATTTGTCTCAGTTGATTCTTTCTTTTTAGAAAATAATAAATAAATACTACAAATAAGGAAAAATCCATTCACCTTCCTTTTCCTTCTCTCTCTAAGGCTAAATGATGTTATGAATCACTCACAAGCATACATTTGAACATTCACTACATAGGAATATATTGATAAACAATACAAATAATTATTTCACTCTTTCTCATTTTTTTCATGAAGTGGTATCAGCAATTTGCAACTTTTTATAGTGGTTGTTTCATTTAATATTTAATTTTGAGATTCAACCCTGGTGATGCATGTGATTCTTAAAGCATTTCTATAATTCTATGTATTCATTTATCTGCTCTGCTTTCGATACAGAAAGAGCTATTGTGCAGTTACTCATTTTCTGAATGAAGATCTGTTAAGAGGTTCCAGCTGAGGCCTACATGCCAAACATTTTACAGGCTCTGTTGGATGACCTGACCTCTGTCCCAGGCTTCATAGGAGTTTAGCAGCCCACAGATTCTAAATCTTTCAAGAAAGTGCACTGCAGACACTGGAAAGGCAGCCTCCCTCCATGGGGCTGTTTGATGCTCCAGTGTATCTTTGCTTCACTCTCTGAGAAGTCTTCAGCTTGTGCTCTGATGAGAGCATGAATCCAGGGACCAGTGACCTTGCAGTCCCAGTACATCTGATGGGGTGTGTGTGTGTGTGTGAGAGAGAGAGAGAGATGTTCTTCTTCCCTCTCTTGTTTACCGACTCTTTCCTAAGTAAATGAGACTATGTAAATCAAGTCCTAAGAAATAGCTTGCAAAACACATTCATTCATTTCTTCAGGAAGAAAAATAAGTCACTACATTTATTTCAAAATTTCCACACACCACCTGAGTATATTTTGCTGCTGTCTTTTGATGTTCTGATCTCATAAATTTAAAAGCAACACTTGGATTCTAGTGAGGGAGATAGGCAGCAGGCATTAGGTCTATTTCTCCTTCCTTTTGCATCCTCCTCTCAAAAGATTCTGTCCTTTAGGGAATGTGAAATCAGCCTGGAGATTTTTGAGAACTTCAAGGTGATGCTGACTATATCCTCCACCCTGGATGTGAGGAGTGTGTCTTTCATAAGCTTTTCTCAGGTTACAAGCCAAGCCCATTTCCATTCACAAGATGAAATTGCTTTTATACCATTTCAAAGACAAGGAAACTCTGAAAACATTCATCTATTTCTTGTTACTTTTCAGTCATTTCCATATATCAGATTATTGGTTTAGAAAAAAACAAACATTGGCAAATTAGACATTTCACCAAATTGAGGATTTAGAGGACGCTCCAGGATTGAACATCAAAATAAGCCTGAGGCCCTTTTAACTGATTGTGTACTCTAAGAAACCCACAGAAACCATTAGAAGACTGTTCACCTCAACCCTGTTCAGTATGGAGACATCTTAGATGTCTCCTTATAACCAAGGCAGTTTTTCTCCACCCTAGTACAACACATGTTTGTCAAGTAAAGTCTAATGTAAAAGTTTAAGGCAGGGAGGAAGACTTGGAGTCCCCCTTATTCAGCTACCGCCTTCCCCACACAGATTTACAGAATGCAAGAATTCTGAGGGATTGCAACCTTAGCAGATGTTGCATTCCTCATTGTGCTCTTAGAAACTCCTAGAGACTTGTTTCTGGCCTTCTGATGGATTGATTACCCTGAAGAACTTTAAATATGAAGATAATTACAAATTCTTGCTAAAATATTCACACACACACACACACACACACTCCTGGGAGTTAAGCTGACATTTTAGCATTTTAAAAGAATTCTACTTTGAAAATACATGGTGAACCTTGTTGAATTTAGGATTTTTTTTTTAAGAGAAAAGGACAGTAAGAGAGAGAGAGAGAGAATAAATTTTTATTTAGTTTTCCACATGGCTTTTATTGCTCTGACACATAGTTGTGTAGGTGGGTGCTGGGATTTGAACCCGTGTAATTGTGCATGATGGGCAAGCGCCATAACCGCTGAGCCACTGCTCCAGCACCAGGGTCTTGTTTTAATAGCCATGAAGAGCACAAGAAAATGGAAATAAAAACTAGAGCCATCCAAAGGGGGAATGCAATAGGAAATCTTAATACTAATCTGGGAATCTAAAAGGCTCCAAAGCAAGTCCTTGAAACTGAAAGACAATGATAAATAAACACATTACCCATTTGACGATAATGTTGAAACCTGGATTGACACTTTTTGGAGAGAAAAAGAAAGTTTCTTTGAGAATTCATAAACAATCAACTGCCCTAATTTAGGTTTAGAGACTTAACTCCTATTATACTTTATAACTTACACATCATCTTTTTTTTTCTTTAAGAGAGAAGGACAGTGAGAGAGAGAGAGAGAGGAGAGAGAATCAATCATTTTTATTGAGTTTTTCAAATGGCTTTCGTTGCTCTGACACTTAGTTGTGTATGTGGTGCTGGGGTTTGAACCCAGGTCCTCATGCTTGCCAGGCAAGCGCCGAAACCGCTGAGGCTCCGCTCCAGCCCCTTACACATCATCTTAACCAGATAATTACAAGTAGGTTAGTGCATGCAGTAACCAGCAGAATCAAAAGCAGTGCTCTCTGGAAAAATCCAATTTTAGCTTACACTTCAAGGAATTCCTGTCTTTTTTGAAAATAGAAAGCATACTTAAAATTTAAGACTACAAAAATTTTGAAAATAACAAGATGAATGTATATATATACACACACACACACACACACACAAGCAAATAATAACTAGAGTTAGGCTGATATTATGTAAATAGCAGTTTTGAGGAAAATATTAAAGATAAAGATAAGCTAAATGAGAGATATGCATAATGTTAAAATATTCAATTCATTGGAAATATAAAAATTCCAAATGTTTAATGTAGCTTCAAAAGTAGAGAGCAAATATTGACAGAACGTTAAGTCGAATTAACAAACCCAGTCTCATGGGAGGTGATTACATTTAAAATTTTTGTTGGTGCATATTAATCACACAGAATGGTGGGTTTCATTGTGGGATATTCTTTCATGCATAAAACAGTTTGATTAAATTCATTCTCTAGTATTTCTCCCCTGCCCTGATACTTTCCCCTTACCCTAGTGGTCTCCCTTCTACTTTTATAGTATCCTTTTTTTCTCCCCTGTTTTTTTCCCCACTAGAGTCCACATATGAGGAGAAACATGACATTTTTCTGAGTCTAGCTTATTTAGTTCAAAATTATGTTCTAATTTCATCAGTTTCCTGCAAATGACAGTTTCATTCTTTATAGCTGAATAAAATGTTACTGTATGTATAACACATTTTGTTTATCCATTCATCTGTTGATTTACCTCTAGGCTGATTCCATGACTTGGCTATTGTGAATTGTGCTACAATAAACATGGATGTGAATGCATCTCTACAGCATGCTGGCTTTAGTGATTTTGGATATGTGTCAAGTAGTGGGAGCACTGGATCATATGGTAGTTCCATTTTTTAGCTTTTTGAGGAACCAACATTCTGATTTCCATAGTGGCTGTGCTAACTTATATTCCAATCAATAGTGTATAAAATTCCTTCTTCCACACATCCTAACCAGCATTTATTGTTAATTGTGTTTATAATGTTTGCCATTTTAACTGGAGTAAGATGGAATCTCAGTGTATTTTTGGTTTGCATTTTTCCTGATGGCCAAAATTGTTAAATATTGTTTCAAATACTGGGTAACATCTGTTTGATTTATTTACCCTGTATTAATTTGGTTATTTGGGTTTTTTGGTAGTAAGTTTTTTGAATTCTGTATATATTCTGAATATTAGTGCTCTACTAGAGGAATGCCTGAAAATGTTTTTTTTTTTTTTGGTCTTTCTGTCAGTTGTCTCTTCATTCTATTGTTTCCTTTGTTGTAGAGAAGCTATTAAATTTAATGCCATCCCATTGATTGACTATCTCTTATTTCCTGAGCTGTATGGTTCTAAATCAGGAAGCTTTTTCCTGCACCTATCTGTTGAAGTGTTTCCTCTAGGTTTTCTTCTAGCAGTTGCAGAAATTCTGGCCTTATTCTTAAGTCTTTCTTCCATTTTGAGTTTGCTTTAATACACTGTAAGAGATGTAGATCTAATTTCATTCTTCCGTACATGGTTACACAGTTTCCAGCATCACTTGTGAAAGAGGCTATCTTTTTTTCAGTGTATGCTTTTGACACCTTTGTCAAGGATCAGATAACTATATCTGTGTGGGTTTGTGTGTTCTATTCTGTTCCTTTGACCTATATGTTTATTTTTATGCTACTACCATGCTGGTTTAGTTAATATGGCTCTGTGTTATAATTTCAAAGCAGGGTTTGTGTTACTTACAGCATTGCTATATTTGCGAAGGATTACTTCAGCTCTTTGGAGTTTTATGTTCCTCTAATGAAACTAGAGGTTTTTTTTCTAGTTCTGTTAAGACTATCATTGGCATTTTGATGGAGATTACCTTGAATCTGTACATTGCTTTTGGGAATATGGTCATTTTTACAATATTAACTACCTATTCATGAACAAAGATTGTCTTTATATATTCCAAAGTAATCTTTAATTTCTTTATTCAGAGTTCTGTAATTTGCATTCTAGAAGTCTTTCACCTCATTGGTTAGGTTTATGCCTATGTGTTTTAATTTTTAAGGTTATTGTATATAGAATTATTGTCCTGATTTTTTCTCATAAATTTATTATTGGAGTATGAGAAGGTATTGATATTTGTATGTTAATTTATAGCCTGCTACTCTGTTGAATTTATCAGCTCTAGAAGTTTTCTGGTCAAACTTTTAGGGTCTTATTAATATAGGATAATTATCACCTGAAAATAGGGATACTTTGACTTTCTTTTCTTACTTGCATCCCTTTTATTTCTTTTCTTGCATAATTGCTCTGTGTAAATTGTCAAGTACTATATTGAACAGGAGTGATGGGAGTAGACATCATTGTATTGGTTCTTATTTTAGTAGAAATGCTCTCAGTTTTTCTCCATTCCATGTTGTTGGATTTGTCATATACAGTATTTATTAAGATAAGTTACTTTAAACCCTAGTGTCTTTATGGTTTTTGTCATAAAGGGATGTTGGATTTGTCTGAAGATTTTCCTTTATCTATTGAGATGATCAAGTGATTTTTGTTTCTGCTTATGTGGTATATAACATTTATTGATTGCTTGTTGAACCAAGCTTGCATCCCTGTGATGAAACCAACTTGATCATGGCCTATAATCTTTTTCATATTTTTTTTAGTTGGCTTTTTCAATGCTGTGACACAAGGACCCGATAAGATCAATTTTAGGAGGGAAAGTTTCTTTTGAGCGCTCACAGTTTTTGGAGGTCTATGTCCAGAGATAGCCAACTCCATTCCTAAGGGCTTAAGGTGCAGCTGAACATCATGTCAGAAGGCATGGATCCAGGGAACAGAAAGACTCCATGCCAGATACAAAATATTTACCCTAAAGGCACATCCCCAATGACCCACCTCTTCCAGCCACACCCTACCAGCATACAGTTATCAGTTATTCCCACTAGGATTCACTCACTGATTGAGTTAAGGCTCTCGTAACCCAGTCATTTTACCAAAGCCTTCTTGAATTGTCTCACACAAGATTTTGGGGGACAGCTTTCATCTAAACCATAACATTCCATCCCTGGCATTCCTGTTAGCAGTCCACATGGCCTCTGTGTTCATTTCCTACAGCTTTCCTCAACTGATGTTCCATGGGTACTGGCAGTTCTTAACCTCTGGGGTCTCCAGAGCTTCGGCTTCCTCCTCACATTCACATGCATCACCCTTGCAGAGGCTGCCTACAGGCACTCTGACCCTGGAGCACTTTGCCTGGTCTCTCAGGCCTTCCTTTGAAATCTTGGTGGAAGTCTTCACAACCTCCTAACTCCAGCATGTTCCAGCCCTGCAGATCCAGCACATGGTTGCTGCCAAGACCTGCCACCATTTCAAGCAGTAGTCAAGCCTTTAGGGACCATGACTGCAGCAGTCTCTTGAGTGTCTGGGTGACTGAGCGCATTGAGAAAAAAACCTTCCTATGCTCCTTGTGCTAGAAGGGTGCCACACTGGTCTCTTCTCAAAGGAATTTTTGCTCCCTTGAGCCTGAGATGGGTATGATCTTTCCAATTCCTGAGATGCCCTCAAGCCATCTTTCTTTTTGCCACTGGGCACATGGCAGTGATATCTTAACAACAGCCACTTGGCCCAAGTTTTATTCCTACCTTTCAACTCCAAGTTTTTCAAATCCTACTGTTTGGTCCTGAATAGAACCATAAGCTTGTCTAAAAGTTGCTAGCAATATCTATGACACTACTATGCTGCCTGGGTACAACACCTTTAAGATCAGGCTCAGAGGAAGTCTCTGGATATGGGCAAAATGCAGACAATTTCTTAACTATAATATAACACAGTACATTCCTCCTTCTTCTCTGAAACCTCTTGTGCTCTGTCTATACTTAGCACAGACTATTGACATTCTGGCTTTCTGAGCTCACATCAATATCACCAGTTGGGATTTCCTTACAATAGTCAAAAGCATTTCTAGTTTGCACTGCTAAATATCTCAAAATTCCTCCCACAAATTCCAGAAAACTCCAAAAGCTTCTAAATTACATGGTCAGATTGGTCACAGCAGTGACCCCACTCTTGGTACCAATTTCTGTTTTAGTCAACTTTTTCATTCCTGTGACTAAAAGACCTCACAATAAGAATTTTAGGAGGTAATGTTTATTTGGGGGATCATGGTTTCAGAGATCTATGTCCAGAGACAGCTAGCTCCATTCTTAAGGGCTCTAGGTGTGCCATGGTCCAGCGAGCAGAGAAAGAGACTCCATTCCAGATAAAAAATACATACCCCAAAGTCATGTACCCAGTGACCGACCTCTTCAAGCCACACTCCAGCAGCCTACAGTTAGAGGTTAATTCTATCTGGGGATGAACTCACTGATTGAGTTAAGGCTTTGAAAACCCAATCATTTCACCTCAGTCTTCCTGTACTGTCTCACACTACGTTTTGGGGAACACCTTTCATCCAAAGCATAGTACATGTAGTTGAATTTGATTTGCTAATTTTTATTGAGAATTTTTTCTTCTATGTTCATCAATGCAATGATATTGGTCTATAGTTTTCTTTTATTATCTAATTTTGATATCAGGGCAATATAAGATTTGTGCAATAAATTTGAAAGCATTCCTTCCCTTTCATGAAATAATTTAAGATGTTTTGGCATTAGTTTTGTTTAAAGATCTGCTAAAAGTCAGCTCTGAATCCATTAGATCTGGGGCTTTTTATTGTTGAAAGGGGTTTTTATAACTGCTTCAATATCATGGCTTGTAATTGATCTGTTTAGGTTTTCTGTCTGCTCTTTCAGTTCTAGTAGGGCATATGTGGCTAGCAATTTATTTATTTTATTTAGATTTTTTAATTTATTGGTATATGAATGTTCAACATATTCCCTATGGTCCTCTGGGTTTCAGTTGTGTCCATTGTATTATCACCATTTTGTCTCAACACCTCTTTGTGTTGAGGTCCATGAGTAGTATTATATCTTGGAGTAATTTTTCTACATAGTTAGGAGAATTGGTGTTTGGAAAGTATATATTTGCTATGGCTATTTCTTCCTGTTATGTTGTTCCCTTTTCTTCTCTCTTTTTCTTTTGGTTAATTTGTCTAGGGGTATATCAATCATTTTTATTTTTCTAAAAACTAACTCGTTTTTTTGATCATATTATTTCGTAAATATCTTTTTCAGTAATTTTAGCTCTTTATTCATTCTTTCCTTCTACTAATTTTAGAATTGATTTTATCTTGTTTATCAAAGACCTTGAGATGTATCATTAAGTTGTTAATTTAGGACCTCTATATTTTTTTAAGGTAGGAACTCCTAGTTATTAATATCCATCTTAGCACTCCCTTCACTATATCTAAGACATTCCATCATTTTATATTTCCATCTTTATTTTATTCTAGGTAAGTTTTAATTTACCTATGAATTTCTTCAATGACCCAAATATTATTCAAAAATATATTTTCAATTTCCATGTGGTTGTATATTTTCTTTAGTTTTTATTTGTTGATTTTTAATTTAATTCATTATTATCTAAAGTACGGAAATGACATTTCAAATTTTTTTGTATTTGTTAAAACTTTCTTTATGGTCTAACATATGACTACTTTTGGAAAAATAGCCATGAAAAGTTGTAAAGAAAAATATATTCGGTTGTTGGGTAAAATATTCTGGAGAATGGCTATTGTTTCCATGTGATCTATAGTAATGTTCAAATCTGATGAATCTTTCTTGATTCCTCCCTTCCTATTCTTATCCCTTTGATTTCCTCCTCTTTCCTGATTGCTGCAGCCAGGATCTCAAGGAATATATTGAATAAAAGTGGTGAGAGTGGGCAGCCTGGTTTTGTTCCTGAGGTCAGTGGAAGTGTTTTCAGTCTTTCTCCATTTGGTATTATACCACTGGAGGGTTTGGCATATATGGCCCTCAGAAAGTTAAGATAAGTTCTTTGATCCCTATTTTCTCTAGAGATTTAAGCGTAAATAGGTGCTGGATTTTGTCAAAGGCCTTTTTTGCGCTATTGAAATGATCATATGGTTTTTGTCTTTAATTCTGTTTAATGATGAATCACATTTTTTGATTTGCATATGTTGAACCAGCCTTGCATACCCAACTGGAATGAAGCCCAGTTGACCATGATGAATTATTTTCTTGATGTGTTTTTGAATGTGATTTGCAAGAACCTTATTAAGGATTTTTGCATCAATATTCATGAGGGATATTGGTCTATTGTTTTCTCTTTTCTATGAGTCATTCTTGAGTTTGATATCAGAGTTATGATTGCTTCATAAAAAGTGTTTTGGAGAGTTTCCAGTGGTGATCATCGCTTTTTGTTGGTGATTTTGTTGATTTCCTTTGATCTCTCCTTCTTTTAGTTAGATTAGCTAGGGGTCCACCAATTTTATTTATTTATTTATTTTTTGAAGAACCAGCTCTTGTTTTGTCAATTCTTTTTATTGTTTTTTATTCTCAATTTCTTGGATTTCAGCTTTGATCTTAATTATTTCCTGTCTTCTGCTGCCTTTGGGATTAGACTGTTCTTCCTTCTGTAGAGATTTGAGTTGGAGCATAAGTTCCTTTGTTAGGAATCTCTCCTGATTCTTAATATGGATACTCAGTGCAATGAATTTTTCCGTTAAGAATGCTTTCATGCTCTCCCTGAGGTTTTGATATGTTGTGTCTTCATTCTCATTCTCTTCCAAGTAATTACTGTCCTCTTGTCTACTTGGATCCATTCTTCACTTAATAGGGTGTTATTCAATCTCCACATACATGTGTGTTTTGTGTCATGGTTTTTGCTATTAATTATTAGGTTTATGGCATCATGGTCTAATAGGATACATGGAATAACATCTACTTTCTTATGTTTGCTGAGATTTCCTTTGTGAACTAGAATATGATCTATTTTGAAGAAGGATCCATGTGCTGCTGAGAAGAAGGTATACCCTGCCAATTTGCAGTGGAATACTTTGTAGATGTCTGATAAGTCTGTTTGATTTATGATGTTGTTTAGACTAGAAATCTTTTTATTATTATTATTATTTTTTTGCTTTGATGATCTGTCTTTTGGTGAAAGAGGAGTGTTAAAGTCTCCCAGTACTATTGTGCTGAGGTCCATGAGTAGTATTATATCTTGGAGTAATTTTTCTACATAGTTAGGAGCATTGGTGTTTGGAAAGTATATATTTGCTATGGCTATTTCTTCCTGTTATGTTGTTCCCTTTACTAGGATGTAGTGGCCTTCTTTATATCTTAGTTAATTTATGTTTGAAATCCACTTCGTTGGATATAAGTATTGCAAGTCCAGCTTGCTTTCTTGGGGCATAGGCCTGGTACATTTTTTTCTGTCCTTTCACCCTTGGTGTCACTGGTATAAGGTGGGTTTCCTGTAAGCAGCATATTGTTGGATTTTGTTTTGTTGTTTTTTTAATCTAATCTGATAGTCTGTGTCTTTTGATTGGTGCATGAGAACATTAACTTTGAGTGTTAGAATAGTTATATGGTTGTGGTGCATATTCACTTGGTTTTATTAGTAAGTTCTGTGCTGTCTTAGTTGTATATTGATAGCATGTACCTTTATTGAATTTACTCTGTGGGTTATGACGAATGTTTTCTTGTTCTTCTACCTGGAGTTTATCTTTGAGGATTCTTTGTAATGATGGATTTCTGTTCACAAATGCTGCAAGTTTATTCTTATCATGAAAAGTTCTCATTTCCACCTGAAATTTGAAGCTGAGTTTGGCTGTGTATAGTATTATTGCTTGCATGTTGTGTTCATTCAGGTGTTGAAAAATCTCCTTCCACGATCTTCTCAGTTCTAGAGTCTGAGCTGAAAAGTCAGATATGATTCTTATTGGTTTGCCTCTGAATGTGATTTGGCATTTCTCCCTTGCTGCTCTCAATATTCTTTACTTGATTTCCCTGTTCTACGTTTTGAATATGTGTCTTGGTGAGCTTCTCATTTGATTAGTCCTATTGGGTGTCCTATAAACTTCCTAGATGAGCATATCTGAGACTATTTTTATATGGGCAGAATTTTCTTTAGCTATTTCCTTGAGAATGTTCCTGATCCCATTCGTTTGTGTTTCAATTTCTTCCTGTATCCCAATTACTGTTAGATTGTTTCTTCTCAGTAGTGTTATGTAAGGGTTCTT
This sequence comes from Aplodontia rufa, assembly GCA_004027875.1. Taxonomy (NCBI): domain Eukaryota; kingdom Metazoa; phylum Chordata; class Mammalia; order Rodentia; family Aplodontiidae; genus Aplodontia; species Aplodontia rufa. Next base: position 22,577 of record PVKS010015017.1, on the reverse strand, counting down.
TTTAATGGCCTTCTTTCTCTTTATGATGTGGATCAGGCTGGTGTTTATGTCAGCTTCAAAGGACACACTCAACAAGTTCAAAGTGCTATGTTTGATTCCCGATTTCACTTTGAGTGGTGAGAATAATCATCAATAGCAGCTATAGGTTACAAACTAACCACGTATCAAAATACAATAAAAACTTATGACCATTTAAATAACTAAAGAGAACTGATAATATAGAATTGGTTGAAAATGAGGTAATAGAGAAAGTATAATTAATATTAGTCTATATAAAAATAGAGGGGAAAGGGAAAAGATGGGAAAGTAGAGAAAAATGTGTGGGAGAAGAAGAACAGAGGGAGAAAAGGAAAGAAATTGAAAGCCAGGAAAAAACAACGAAGGGAATTAAATACAAAAACAAATAAAAAGAGAAAAAATTCACATATTTTAAAAATACTTAAATTTATATGACATGAAATAACAAGTAGTGAAGGAAAGTCAAATAAACTAACATATAGGTGAAATAAAAATAAAAGGTATATGAAGAAAGGAAGAAGTTGTCCTTGCAGAGACATTTAATATGTAGACCTTTTTCAAATACTTCCAGTTTTAAAGTCAATCAGGTATCAAGCCTTGGCTGTGTACCCTCTGACTGTCTCAAGATGGAGAGGGCATGTTCAGTCTGCTGGATTCCAAGCTGGGAATGGGGACTGTGTACTTGTTTTCTTGTGCATTGTATCAGGAACTTGCTTCAAAAAATCATGCAGAGCTCAGCCACTGTGGTCTATTCATCCAGTCTTTGCCCTGACCTCCTTCTCATCCAGTATGAACCTAGGTGGCTCTGGGTATTCTGTTGCAGGCCTGTGAGCTTGCAGGCAACCTGAAGACTCTGTCTTTCTGAGTCTGATAACTGGATCCCTCCTTGGCACAGATAGAAGTTGTATACTCATAGGGATTTCTTGGTGCAAGAGAAAAAGTACCATAGGCTGGGGTAGATCACAAAGAATTCACCTGTCTTCCAAGCCAGGCCTCAGGGTCTTTGAAAATTCCACAGCTGGTTTGAGAACCCGTGGGCCCCCTGAAGTTACAGAAGGGTTGGTACCAGTGCATCCCTTGCCCAGTGGACTGCACACTCTTAGGTGTGACCAAGATGTTGTGCATATAGCTGGGAGTCTTCATTGTACAGAGAGAAGTGCATTGCATGCAGACAGTGGAGAGGGCCCTGCTCTGTTCCCTCTGCCAGCCATGGATTTCACTGGCTTCAGCCTTGCAGTGATCTCATTATATAAATTATTCAGGTGGCTTGCTAGCAGGTTGCTCCTTCATGGTGTTCTTTGCTGTGTTCTTCAGGGAAGATGAAGATGAAAGAAATTATATTTCCCTAAGGTGAAGGATTCTGGAAAACGCTTAGGGACTTCCCAATAAAAGGGCTTCCTGCCATAATTCTCAGCTTATAAAACAATAAAAGCAGAATGCTTCCTATATAGCTGACCACTGCGTAATTCCAGGATCAGCTAAACTCAGACTGACTTTCCATTCTGCAACTATTTCTGTAATTTTTCTGGATTTGCCTCTTTTTCTCTCCCTTTGTGTGATCCCTCCTTGCCTCTGGCCTGCCTTTGCACTAGCACCAGGTATAGGTTCAGGACTGAATAAATCTTTCTGATTTTGTTCCAGTAACCAGAGTCTCAGAATCTCTCCAGGTTTCTGACTAACTAATATTGAACCTCAGTGCATTCCTTCCATCACCTACCTCCCTGTTCTCCAGCTATTTCATTTGCAAACTGTGGAGAAGCTGGGACATGAGGTTCACAAGGCTACACAGGGTGTGAGCACCCAGAGGTAAGGTTCATTGAAAGATCATATTTGGAGACTACACAGATATTCCTATAAAATTAAACGTGTCCTACCAATTGATAATAGTCTTAATATTTTTTTGTCCTTCTTAATTTCCTCTTTGCCCTAGATACTGTTTAGAAATCCTGCTCCTTAGCAGGAGATTTTTAAAGTAACCTTCTAAGACAGTGTTAAAACAAACAGATGAGTAACACCACAATCTAGAAAAAAATATCAGTCAAACTGTTATGAGCATAGATCAATAATAGGAGACAATATTAGTACATTTAGAAAGATTTCTAAACAGTATCTAGGGCAAAGAGGAAATTAAGAAGGACAAAAATATTAAGACTATTATCAATTGGAAGGACACTTTAAACTTTATAGGACTATCTGTGTAGTCTCCAAATATGATCTTTCAATGAACCTTACCTCTGGGCACGCACACCCTGTGTAGCCTTGTGAGCCCTGGATATGGGAAAGCCTGTGTAGCCTATAAAATGGGATGCTGTATGACCTCTTAAATTGGGCTGTAGGAAACTTGCAGCTTCCTCCTTAAAGGAAAGCATTTCTAGGTTAATCAGTTCCATGTGAAGCCCAATTTCCTTGACAGCACCAAGCAATGAGGGAACCCAGATGGGGTGTGTAGGGCAGACACTGAGAGAAAGAGAAAGATGTCTAACTGTTCATAGAAGCTCCAGGTATTCCAGATGAAGTGGCAGGAATGTGGCTGTAGATGCTTCCTTGGATGTTTATATTTCTCTGGGCTTTAGAATAAGTTCCCAACTATTATTGTATGTGAAAAGTCATTCTCTTATCTAAGTCAACCTCAAAAACTTAAGAGCAAACAAATTATAATTTTTAGCCCCTAGATTTTAAGGCATGTTTTTGTTCAGCAGGAGATAACTGAAATGCCCTGAAACTGGAGATGAATTAATCTTTCCAAACACACCAAACAGCAGTATCACCACACTTTTGAAGTTAGCATCCTAGAGACTATGTTTAATTAACATATATAAATATATATATATCAAAAACATTAGAAAAAATGACAAAAGATATATTTAGGAAGAGTATTCCAATTATATCTGGATAAAAGAGGAAATCAAGATGTAAATCTAAAAAATTATATAGATTAGTTATAGATAAAATACTATAGCCCATGGCTACATCAGAGGTGAAGACAACTTCATTGCCTTAAATTCTCACATTTTTGAAAAAGGAGGAATGATGGTAATTAAAGAATTAAAGCAGATATCATTTATATAAAGGATTGTTAACTAAGAAAAAAGTGGTGAACTATTGAAAGGGCAGAAAAGCATGCAGAGAAAGCTGCTGCCACTGTTAATACTGATGGAAAAGTGAACAAGGAAATGACTTAGAAGAGAGGTCTGCAAGGATGCAATACAGGCCTTTGAGAGATGGCAGAGGTTTTTACAACCATGCCACCTGCCATGGCAGTTGCTGAAGGGCATTCACCAGGACCTCAGGGCTGCACACTTCCATACTAGAGAATATTGCCGAGGGTATCAGCTCCACACTGAACTGACCTGGCATTCTTTGGAATGCTTTAGGGACCAGCCATGGTCCCTAAAGGACCAGCTCATCCTTTTGGATGAGCAAAAGGAAGGAAGGAGGCATCTTCTTCTTCCAGTCTTGAAGTCTCCTTCCAGTGCCCCTGTAGTCAAAAACTAACATAAAGCCACAGGGAAATGGAAATATTTGATATGCAGAGTGCAACTGCAGAGCAAAGAAGGATGACTTGGACCTGAGAAACAGTAAATTAATATTAGACTCAACGTAGGATTCTGGGTGCCATAAAAGCATGAAGAACCGAGAAGGAAGGAAATAGCATGGAAAATTTTAAGACAGGATCAAAGAAAACAACAAGTTTAAATTTGGTACTCATAAAAATTTACAAACTTCTGGATAACTTAATAAGATCAGTATAAAAACATGATATAATCATAAAAATAGCAGATATCTCAAATAAAAATAGAATACATAGAGTAATATTTCATGCCAATGAATATGAAAACTTAGATGAAAATTTCAAAGATACAACTCAGCAATGACAGATTCAAAAAGAAACAGAAAACCTAAATTGTTCTATGATCATTAAAGAATCAGTACTTGAAATTTTCACAGGAAGAAAACAGCAGGCCAAGTGAGTTTGACCCACCAAATGAAATTCCACACAATTTATTTCAGATAATTAGTAATAATAGTAGTAATAATAAAAGAAATGCATGCCAAGTATTTTGAAATAAGTTAGAAAATGTACATAGAAACTGACAATGTGAGACAAGGATAGTATATGAAATAAAATTGTAGTTCTTTTTCCCTTGACAACAAATAAACAAATATATTCAAGAAATGATTAGAAACTAAATCTCTAACAGAAAAAAAATCCAGAACCAACCCAAGAATACTTCAGAAATTGAATGTAATAACTAATGTGGTATATTTATTTAATGGGCTAATTATAGCAGTAACTAAAATGAACAAAACATGGGTACAAACTACAATATAGACGAATCTCAGAATTAATGGTGAGTGAGAAATATAGGTAATATAAAGCCATATACACCATGTTTTCACTTATATGCTGCTCAAAGCCAGGCTAAACTAAACAATACATTACTTAAAGGTATATGGGGAAACAGTTAATAATAAGAAGGAAATGATTGAAATGAATATTTTGGACTTAAGGGAGCAATTGTAGTTAGGAAAAGGAATATGATTATTTCCAAGTCATGAATCTTAACCTGGGCTGTAGAATCATGTCTCATTAATTTTAAATCTGTACTAATAAACTATTTTGAATGTATAAATGTTTTTGCAAGAAAGTAAAAGAATGTTAAGGGGAAGCTGGTGGACAGGAAAGGAGGAAGGAATAAATGGAGTAAAGCTCCATAAAGAGAAAAATTGAGGGTTCAAATCCTAACTTTGCCAGGTAAAATTAGCTGTGAGGACTTGGCAGTTTATATTAACATTCTAAGTTTAAGTTGCCTCATAAATAAAATTAAGATATTATCTAATTTATAACATTGTTAGATAATTAAATTAAATATTTCAGATGGGCCTAGCAGATAGTAAATGCTAAATAAATGGCAACTACGATGCCTATATGAAAGTCCTTCATTTTTCTATACATTAGTATTTATGAAACTCCTATTGTGTACATACCAGATTATGTACAGAGCTATACTAATAAATAAAACAGATACAAGGTCTGTTCTTCCAGAGCTTACAATATAGTAATGGGCACAGACATTAAGCAATTACATACACAGAGAGAGAGAGAGAGATGAAGAAATGAATTTTGATAAATGATTAGAAAGTAAAATGGTGGGAGAAACCTTAGCACAAAGATGTTTCAACCAACAAAATCAAGGCAGTCTTCTCTAAAGAAGTGACTCATTGGAGAAAGCCTGGGAAGATGCTTTTATATCTCTCTATGTGAAAGTGTCTTATCCAGTTTTTAAATGTCAGTCTTTAAATCTAAGTTTAAATGACACTGTTGTAGCTTGAAATGCAGTATCAATTTAAAAACTGTCTGTTTAATTATAGCCACATGACTACTGACTTCCTGTAAATATGTACTGAAATTTTCAGATTTCTGTGTTTTACTGCAGTGCTTTGCACATAGTAGGTAAACAGAAAATCCTCTTCTACATCAGATGCCAACACAAAGAAAACATCCTGAGTCCAGGTTCCTTCCAATATATTCCTCAAAGCTTACAGGAAGAAAGGAAGGGGAAAGGAAATCCAGTTTTGGACATTTAGAAAAGAATATCCAAAACATGGTAATATACAGAGATATAGATGCAGATATAGGTATAAAGTGCACATGCAAATAAGATTTTCCTCCATAAAATTGCCAATTATGGTCATTCAGTCCTTGGTTATATAATCCTTACTAGAATTACTTTGCTTTTGGAGCCAAATCCCCAGAGTCTTGTGTTCTTGGCTGGTGCGGAGTAAAGTTATTGCATGCAAACCTCCTAAATCCTGAATACAGCATTTTCCTACTTACTACCCTCACAAGTCTGTAAGGTAATGTGAGAGAAAGACAAAGGAGGCAATTTGAACACTGGGTTCATTAAAAAGCAAAAGATAAAGTCAATGTTGCATCTTGAACTTAATCAGATATAATAGCATTTTCCTTTAACTATATAAAAGAATTTCTCTAGATTTAGGAACTAGCATAAGCAAAGATGGAAAAAAGAAGTATTCAGCTAAAATCTTTTATGCACCATACCACAATGACTAACCAACCACACTGATAAGAGAAACATTACAATATCTACGTAGTACAATCTCATAGTTGGAACATGGAATTGTATATCAAAAATCTACTTCCCAAGAGGCTTGTACCATCTTGAGACTGTAGTTTCACAGAGCTGCACCTCCTTTTCCCATATTAACACAATGTAATTCTTCAAGCTGGGACAGATAGGAGGGAAAACAGAGAATATGGAAACATGATAATATTATTAGACAAAAATTTTAAAAATTGGATTAAATAAAGAAGAATGGAGGCCAAAGACATAGCGGTGAAACAAGATAGAGGCAATGTGGGTATCTGAAACTGTGCAACTCTGACCCTGAACCTGTCCTTTAGACTTTAGCATGATAAAAAAATATCAATTTCTATCCTCATTTAAAAATACTACTTAAAAGGCAGCAAAATTCAGGGTCTGGGTCTGTTAGCTGTCTCTGCACCCCCCGCCCACCAAAAACAAATATAAGTGAGCGAAACACTTCCAGGTAAGTGGAAAGTGATGCATCTGGGCTCATTATCCACAGGCATGGAGACTGCCTGTTAACTTAGATATACTCTGAAAGTGCACAGCACAGAGTTAAAGCAGTTCTGTCTTTTGAAGAGACATTTACCATCAACAATTAGTTTTAATTCTCTATATATTTTGGGTTCAGAGTAGATTCTAGGAGATCATTCTATCTAAATTCCAGATTCTAGAACTTCTCATGTTCTACCATTTTTAATTTTTAACATCACAATCACTGTTGACTCCTTGGGAAGTAAAATTCAGCGTTTACTGACTCAAGGAAAGAGACACTTTTTGTTAGCATGGCCACTGAATAGGCATCAAGCTCTCACTAAGGAAGAAGTGAGGGTGTGAATAAAATGAGAATGATGAGCTAATAGTGTTGATTTTCAACCACCATCACTATTGCTCGCCTTAACCTTTTATAAACAACTCAATCACCATCATCATAATCCGTAGTTAGAATGGAAAGCAATTGGTATGACTTAATTTCATCCCATAAAGCCAGAGGCATTTCAACATGTATTTCTTGGTAAAACATTCAGCTTATTTTATTCTGTAATCCCTAATGCCATTTTTCTCTGCACTACACTTCTCGTCTGTCCTCCCTAGCCTTCTCCCAGAATCCTTGAAACAACTTAGACTTACAGGTTCCTCTGTACTTGGCCTCTCCCTCCTCATACAGTAGAGAAACATGTGAAGACCCCAGTCTCTCTGTAGCAGCTGGACTCAGAAAACCACTGACTGATTACAGTAGTCACCACTTGGATGATTTAGTCAACATACATTTAAAAGTTTAGCTCTTGATGTGTGTGTATGTTTTAAACCTGCAAAGAGGAAAAGGTCTAGGAGTTTCTTTATTCATTTATTCAAGAAATATGTATCATGCTGTAGTATGATCAAGGCATTGTACTAGTTCCTGAAGAGAGAGCCTCCATTGGTGTCTCTTCATCAGCACTCATCTGGAGCCAATTATTTGACATTAAAATCATTCCATTCATTCTTGTTTTCTTTTCTCTTTGTCTCCACAATGTATTTCTTGGCTCTTCTGCAGGTATGTAGCTAAGGTCTGAATATGAAGTGACCCCCAGAGCTGGGCCATGTATTGAAGACTTGGTTCCCATTGTAGCAATCTTCAGAGGTGGAACCTTCAGAAATATGATTGGATTATGAGGACTCTGAACTCATCAGTGGATTAATCCATTGATGGATTGATATTTTGATGGCATTATTGGGAAGTAAGAAAACATAGGAGGGGGTCTAGTTGAAAGAAGTAGGTCACTAGGGACTTCCCCTGCAAGGGTATCTTTTCCTTGGCCCCGTTCATTCTATTTCAGCTTCCTGACTGCAATGATGTGAGCAGCTTTGTACTACATCACTCTTCCATCATGATGTTCTGCCTCACATAAGCTGAGACTGTGAACAGGAACTTCTGAAACTGTAAGCCAAAATAAATATTTCCTCTTTCAATTTATTTTTCTTAGTATTTTTTTTTAACAGTGATGAAAAAGCTGACTAACACAGATGTCTTCCTTCTCTAGCATGATCCAAGCTATTCTTCTTTTTTAGTCTGAGGTAAAATCAACAAATTAAAATTGTATCTATTTAAGGTGTACAATATTATGTTTTGATATACAAACACATTGCAATATGAACTACCATAATAAAGTTAATTAACACATTCATCATATTACATGATTGTGATTGTGCTCATGTTAAGAAAACTTAGGATAGACTATTTTAGATGATTTCAAGTATACAATGGAGTATTATTAATCAGGAACCATTACCATGCTTACATATTAAATCCCTGGAACCTATTCATCCTGCATGACTGAAAGAACCTTTGTAGTCTTTGACCAACTTCTTCCCATTTCTCATACCCCTCATCCAGCTGCCAGAAACCACTCTTTGCTCTTATGAGTTCAACAATAGATAACGAGTGTTGACATGAATGTGATGATGGTGGGGTTTGAATTGGTACAGTCATTTTTGGAATGCAACATGGAAATTCCTTAAATTTTAAACACAGAGCTACTATAAGATCCAGCAATCTAACTACTGGACATATATTAGAAGGAATTGAAATCATTATTTCAGAGAGACACTTGGGCCCCCATGTTTATTGCAGTATTATTTACAAAAGGCAAGACATGGAAACAACCCAAATACTTATCACCTGAAGTCAGCCTTAAACCACAACCAGAGAGGGATTGAATTCAGTCAAAGATCTTGTGAATCAGCCTAAAAGTAGGTGAATCTCATTTAAGACTTGAGATAACTACAATCCTAACTAAAATCTTAACTGCCGTCTTGAGAGAGACCCTGAGCCACAGCCACAGGGCTTAGCTCAACCATGCTTGCATTTCTGACCCACAAAAATTGTGAGATAAATACTGTCATTTAAAATCACTATTTTAGAGATACTTTAATGTAATCTTGCAGTTGTAGCTCTTTGCATCACATAGTAATTTATTGATTCATGAAATATTTAGTAGGTATCTGCTTTTCTTTCTGCTAGGCACTGTGTTAGGCAAAAGGAATGAGAGAGGAAGGGAGGTGGAAAAGCAGTATAATCTTACTGTTAAGCAGGGTGTAGAAATCAGACAGATCATTGTTAGAATCTTTGCTTTATTACTTTCTAGTTGTGTGTCCTTTGAGTAAATTATTAACCCCCTCAACCATAGTTTCTCATATATAAAAAGACAGTACTTAGAAAGGTTTGGTAAGAATTCTGTGATGTCAATTGCATGTGCCACTAAATATAGTGGCTGGTAGGTAATGATCATGAAATTGATGTAGTTATTATTATTATTATTATTTTCTAAATTATACTCTTAATTGTTCTCTAAAACCAAGACATTTTGCAGAAGTATTTCCCCTATAAAACTATACCTCACACAGTTCCAATGACATGCTTGTGCTCCGAATTCTCCATAGAAAGACACCTAAGGGACATGAGCTGAGGTTTGTATTTGCGCCAGGACAAAATCTTGGTCTAAAAACTGAGATGAGACTCTCTGGAAATGGGCATACATTTAAGTCCTCTTTCATATAATAATGTTAAAGGAGAGCTGGAGTTGGTCTTTTCTCAATAATTCAGGGAAATTTTTGTTTGTTCGATGGAAAATTCGCGGGCCTACACCAAAAGATGTCCACATTGCAGCCCTAGCTAGATTGTGCACAATGTAAGGAACTTCAGTAAATCATTTCAATTTCCCCATGATGTTTTGCTCATATTAAATAATAATCTCTCTACTCACCTTGTAGAGGATTTTTTAAAAATAAGAATCAAATAATTAATCATAACTTTAATAATTAAATACAATTTTTGGTTACAAGAATCTGTGTTTTCCTACTTATTTACTCATTGCAAATAAGTAGGAAATACAGAGAAGTCTGAAGAGAAATATAACCATCTGAAATCAATCTCCCAACTCTATTATTAAGATTTTGCTGTATTTAATTCATTTTGTCCCTTAATTTATTATGTTTGTATCATATGTCAGGCCCTGTGATTTCAAATTAGTTGTACATGTTTATATACTTATATGCATAACTTAAAAATATGGAATGAATATGACTATGAACAGTTTTTCCTCTCTCACTTAAGCTGAAACCCCTTACAGGACGAATCTTTGGAAACATTTTTCAGTGGAGTGGATAACAATGCATTGAGTAAGTTACTATACAATAATCAAAAATTACTCACATTTTTTCTTCTCCTCCTGATGGTATTTACATTGTCAGTTATATTTCTTTTCAAACATATTATTTTAGTCTTTGTATAATGACACATAATAGATCACCAGCAATATTTTGGCTGGACAAATGAACTTGGGCATTTTTAAAGCTTTTGATCACTTTTCAAATAGGATGTCTGTTTCCTACAGTAATGTATGAGGACAACATTCCCTCAAATTCCATTTTGAATATCTACTCATAGAATCATAGGTCAAATATGGAATTGACCGTGCAGAGTAATCTGCGGCAGTGAGTTCTAAGCTTATCACTGCTGTAGTGGATTTGGTAGCATCGTGGACTGTGGCAGACAGCGGAACTTGTGAAGTGTGAAGGGTTTTTCCTCAGGTCTCCTGAGATATTCTCCTTTAACAGGCATCATGTTTCAAGGCTCTGTCTCTTGATACACACTGTATAAATGTCTTTGATGGATGACTGACTGCACGGAACTGATGGTGATAAAGCCCGACACCTAGAAAGAAAAAAATGAGAGTGGGAGAGAGAAGGAGAAAGGGGAAAAAGAAGAGAAGAGAGCAGGATTTCCCCTTATTTTAGCTAGATCTTTGTGGCTGAATATATCTGCTGCATTTACATTGAAAATAAAACATTTTTGTTGGATGTGAAAATCTGTGTCAGAAAATGCCCCCAACAGAATAAAACATGAATTGGGTGAAAATGGATGTTATTACCAGAAAGAATGTTTGTCTCTTTCTTTCTTCCTTCTTTTTTTTCTTTAATTTTCTGACTCTGACTCAACCATAGTAAATTTTCATATGTGTGTCCAGTTTTCTGCAATTTATATAAAATGAAACTCTTTGGGGAAGATAATACCTGGATGTCCATATGATTTCATGCTGCTGTCTCACCTTGGTTCTAAAGCTAATATCAGTTTCTCATACCTTCTCCTGAGGAGATGACAACAAAATATGGTGGTTCAAAATGAATGTGTCCCTGTGACTGATATTTTTGATGGAACTGACTGTATTTCTCCTCTCAGATATCACCTCCTCTGTGATTACAAGAAAAATAGGTCCATCTTTTACAATAGAAATAATTTTTGTTTTACTGAGTACTGCTACTTAAAATAGTTTTTTTAATGTTAACATTGTAAGTGCTAATTTTTTCATCGTATCTTATTATGCAAAGATGTTTAGTGTATGCTTGTTCCAAAGGCAAACCTTAATTCCAAGTGCAATATGATTGGTTCTTAGAGATTTCAGAACCAGCTAATTCTTTCATGTTTTTTTCTAGCTGTCTGGATTTACTTCACTGCACATTCTTTTATCATTTGAAGTTTGAGATTTATACTTGGGGGCACCATGAGATACACCATCAATACACATCAATAGATGTATAGCTAGGATGGTAGAAGATATCACACAACATATACTAATGACAGTAGAAAGAATGATGGCATTGCTGTTTGGATAAGTGCAACCTATGAAACAGGATAGCAGTGACACCCTTGTCATCAAAGAGGAAGTGGTCAGGGGAAGGTGTGGAGCTACTTATGCTGTATCTAACATAGCGGTGGGAACTAATGTCAATGAGTGTGTTCAACCTCCCATATATCTCTATTTATTTCCCTTTCAACTCCCCATCACAACCCCATCAGTCTAATTTATGTTGTTTTTTCTTTCTTTTTGGTTTTGAGATTTAAACCCAGCAGTGCTTAACCATTGAGCCACATCCCCAGCACCCTTGTTTTTTACTTTTTATTTTGAGACAGGGTCTCACTAAGTTCCTTAGGGCCTTGCTAAGTTGCTGAGGTTGGCTTTGAACTTACCAGCCTCCTGCTTCACCCTTCCAAGCCACTGGGATTACAGGCGTGTGCCACTGTGCTCAGCATTTATGTTGTTTGCACATCTTGTTTGGACTAACACCACAGTTTCATAAGATGACTTTGTTTTTGCTCCCCTCCAATTCATGTTTTGCCTTGCTTCTAACTTTTCAGTAGCTTCACGTCAAGTTAGATGGAGTTTCAGAACATTTGATGACCCACATATCCTTGAATAAGCTTGTTCTACTTCTGATAGGAAAAAAGAGGCTGAAAAGGGGAAGGGTAAGAGGTGCAGAAAGAAAGGAATCCGGACCTCAACAGATCAAGGGGATTTATTGAAAAAGTTGCAGGGACACACTTGCCAAGCGGAAAATGGCTGGCTGTCGGATAGGTAGTCTTTTTAAGGACTGAATTGTGGGGGCGGTCACAGCACGGGTTTTCTGGTCAGACTGTTTATTTTAATAGAGCGGGGATCCTCTGATAAGGGCCAGAGACACTAGGTTCTGACACGAACTGAGTCTATAAACTTGGCGGTGTAAAGGAGCATATGAACAGCGAGCAGGGGTATTGCTGCCTGACTGACTGGCCTTTGGGAATCTTCCACATCCATCAACTTCCATTTCCAGGCACATCTCCTGGCCCATTGGTCTGTGCTTCAGCTGAGGCGGGGTTCTTTCAGGAGGGTAACACTAGAACATCCACGAGATTTCACAATACACTCTGTAACTAGGCAATGTCCCTCTGGTGTTGGAAGCTTCGGAAACATCGCTCTTTGGCTGGAGCTGCACTTTGTTGTCCAGGCACTGCCTTGGCTGACCTCCCTATCCCGTCTAACATGCACTGACCTGCAGGGCTCCATACTTCTCCTCCCCTCCTGTCCAGGCTGTACCTCTCAGTTATCAGTTCTAGATGTATCATGCACCTTTTTCTAGTGCCTCTCTTGTAATTACCTGTGCAGTGTCTGTTTTCTACCATTCCTGAACTCTTTATGGATGAATGAACTATTTCTCTTATCCACTGTGTAGTGTGGCACCTAGAATTCATTCACTTGGCCAAAACAATGGTTAGATATGGTCAGATGTTTACTTAACAAATTTTATATGTATGGAGTGAGGAGATGAATAATAGAATAAAAGGAAGATCATTTTTCCCTTTTTTTTAAACAACCCAACACTGAAAGTTTTCAGAGCATAAATTAGACTATCCATGGAAGGGAAATTGTCCTCCTTCACTGGAACTATCCCATAGACACTTCTTCGTGGGAACATTGCAGTGGCATTTGAAACACCAAGTGGGATAATTACATATACCCTTTAGATGCTCTTTCAAGCACAGTGATCTTACGACTTGTAAATTATTTTAAAGCTTTTTTTGAGGGGAAAGAGAAGAAGTTACAATGAGAAAACAAGACAGATATTACATTTTTGTCCAAAGATAAATGTTTTGAATGCTTAGCTCTTCAATTAACGTGTAATACAATTTGTGCATGTGTAGACCCTGAGTATGGATGAGGATGAAAATCACTTACCCACTCACTCATTGAACAAATATTTTCTTTGCTGGGGACATAGCAGAGAATAAAAAAATTAAGATGCTTCAAATAAAAACTTCTATTCAATGGAAAATAAATAAAATACATGAATAAGAGAAGTGTAATAATAATAGATAATGATGATGATGTGGGGGTGTCATCCTTAGATAGAATAATCAGGTAAGGCTAACCTAAGAAGTTGATCTTTAAATCACCATATGAATGACAAGTAGGAGATGATGTACAAAAATCTGGAGGAAAAGAAAGAAGGGAAGAGTGGACTCAAGGAAGGTTCAAAGCAGAAACAAGCTATTCATGCAGAGAGAATGACTGTCAGAGTAGCAGGCTGATTTAGTTAGCTTTTTCGCTGCTGTGATCAAAAGATCTGACAAGAACAATTAGAGGAGGAAAAGTTTATTTGAGAACTCATGGTTTCAGAGGTCTCAGTCCATAGTTGGCCAACTTCATTGCTCTGGGCTGGAGGGGAGGCAGAACACCACGATGGATGGTGTGGCAGAGGAAAGCAGCTAGAAACATGGCCCAGGAAGCAGAGAGTTGTGCTCACCACAACAAAGTATAAGCCCAAAGGTACACCCCCACTGACCCACCTCCTCCAGACATACCCTACCTGCTTTCAGTTGATTAATGCACTGATTAGGTCAAGGCTCCCGTATCCCAATCATTCCACCTCTAAATCTTCTTGCATTGTCTCACATATGAGCCTTTGGAAGACACCATATATCTAAACCATAACACTGTCACAGCTAAGAAGTAAAGAGCAGAACAGAGTGAGGTGGATTAAACCAAATCAGATGGTGACGGACTGGTGAAAAGAGACTGAATTTCATATTAGTGAGACAGGTGGTCAGGTAATTTGAGTAGAATTGCCACCCAGACAGGGGTTTGGTCCTCCTGTCTTTATTGCATAAACTTTTTAGACCCCTTTACCTGTGGCTCACTGTAGTACCTTCTAATTTTCCTCACACGCAATTTTCCTCCTTTCTTCCTTAGGGAAAAGCTATTCCAAATAAGGATCTTCTAAAAATATTGGCCTAGAGGAAAATATTTTAAATTAATAAATATTGATTAATGTGCAGTGCTGGGGATGGAATGATGGAACCTGGGGTCTCCTGCATCCTAGACAAGGGCTCTATCACTGAGCTACACTCTCAGCCTTGAAAACTGGAAACACTGTGCAATGATATGAGGCCAAAAGCAATCAAAAGAACAGTAAAAGGCTGTTTAAGTAATGCTCCAACTTCTACATTTTTAAATTCCCTACCCTATTTTAAGCATGTGTGGTAAAATCTTGCTTTGTCCCTTAGGGTTTTACTTAGAAAGTATACCTTATACAAAATAAAAGAGGTCATCCCATCCTGCATGAATATGAAAATCCTAATGTTTTTGAATATTTTCACAGAATGGAGAGGTTAAATATTTTACCATTCTTGCTCTTAGTTTTAACTTCCAACTCCACCTGCCACACCACTTCAGTTATTTTGTCTTCACTTCTCTTTGTCACTTAAATATTTCTCTTTATTTTGCCTTAGAGCATTGACATGACCCTTTATTTGAAAGAAAATGGTAACAAGAAGCTGGAACTATGTGGAGTAGGATAATACATTTCATTTGAACTATGAGAGTCAATTCAGATGAGGACAATTTCATTCACAAATAGATATCTCTGCTCCCCAACTGCTCATTCCTCCCCTGTCACAGGATCCTCCCTCCTGATGGTTGATTGCTATGTGCCTGGTCATTAGGAGGTCATTAGGAGGACCTCTTTGCATTCTGTCATCTTGTTTCTTCCACCAGTACCAGAACCTCAACATTTTGTTCCTTAGACTGTTGAGAGAATCTGCAATGTTTTTAGCATCCTTATTGTAGACTTTATTTTGCTCCCCTCCAGATTCCTATGTTGAAGTCCTAACCTCTAGTACCTCAGAATGTGACTGTATTTGTAGATAGAGTCCTTAGTGAGGGAACTGAGTGGAAATGAAGTCTTTAGGATGGGGCATAATTCAGGATGAGAAGAGAAAACTTGGACTCACACACATGTGAACATGCTGGTAGCCATCTACAGGCTATGGTGAGAGACCACCGAAGAAACCACTCTACCGACATCTAAATCTTGGGCTTGCAACTCCAGAATTGTGAGAAATAAATGTCTGTGTGTAAGCCACCAGCATGTGCAACTTTGTTATGACAACCTTGCAAACTAACCCCAACCCTTCAGCCTCTTCCATACTTCTGTCAATTTCTTTCAAAGTTGTATGGTTGCTCATAAGGCACTGGTCACTCAACCAAACATTTACTACGACAGCCTGAGTGTTCATATTCCATCACCCTTATTAATTAATGCTAAATGGATATTTTAATTGCAATATTATGACCAAAAAAGACTCTATGTTATCACCTGTGGGAAATTTGCTCATATCTCCAGTAAATGTTTGGCTTTCGTAGAGTGGCCAGATGACCTCCTGTTTCCTGCAGTCACTATCTCCGGGGGTACTGACCTTAGTTTGGCCTCAGAACATGCCACTATTTTCCTTTAAAAACACAGGCTTGAGCTCTTCCTGAGCTCTAAAAGTACCCATTTACAAATATTGATGTCCTTTGTGTGACAATCAACCCAGAGGTTTTCACAACTGTCAATGTCCTCCAAAACTGCCAAAGTCAGACCAAGCAAACTTGTGGCTAAGAAGCAGCATGCCAAAGTGAGGCACAGAGTTTCATAGGCTGTGTTCTCTGCTTGATCTACACATGCACCAAGTGCAAACCACTCCCAAAGTCACTGAACCAGCTAATCCTGAATCCTTGCTAAAGCCTTGTAGAAATTTTCCTGTGCCACACCCTACCCTAAGAACTTAAAGATCTCCCTTTCAGTCCTCACCACAGTTTCAAGATGTAGCATTTATGTTACAGATAAGAAAATGGAAGTTAATATAATTTAATTATCTTATCAAAGTCACAGGTAGTTAAGTATAGTGCTAGGTTCGTGTGCTGAGCTTTTTGTGCCACTAAAATACTACTCTTTCATATTTCTGTTAGAATAATTGTAAGCCTTGGCAGATTTCTTCCGACTTCAATCACCATTCACTTCTCTGAACTTTTGTATCAAACACTGGCGTAATCACTCAGGTGGTACTTTACGGTGACCCACTTTGGTTTGTTCTCCATTTATTGTGTGTTTGTCTGATGTTACATTATATCTCTTCTCTGATAGACAGAGTACTTACAGCTGTGCTATGTTCACTCAGTGAAAACCCAGTGCTGCTGAGTTCCTGGGAGTTCAGTAAGGATTTGGGATTTTCCTTTGAAACATCTCATAAAAATAAATACCAAATAAGATATCATTTGGTGTAAATTATTTTGAAAGGCGATGCAATGCAGGTGTAAGAGTTGTGGTCTAATGCTCAGAATTTCACAATTTTAGTCTAAGCTCTTAACTTTTGTAGACTTTTTGATCCTAGATGAACTTCTTCAGTGCTTCTGAGCCTTGGTTTCTTCATCTGCACAACGGAAATGTCATGGCTTGCTGTGAGAACTGGAGATGGGATATACATAAAGATGCTTCATAAACTATAGTCCTATTTGCATACAAGAGATTGTATACCTCAGCATTAGCAGTTTTATCATGCTATTGATCTGCAATGAATGACATCTTTTGTGATTTCATTTTCTCCAGGAGAAAAGGATGGGGTGGTCTGCAGAGTTTCTTCTTGCTTTAACACTCTCAGTTCTCCTCCTGGGGATGGTGAGAGGGTGTGTGGGTGGCTGGGGTGGCTGTGTAGGCCAGACCTTCCAAAGTGAGAATTGAAAGCCTTATATTCAAAGGCCTTCTCACTCACATCCTGTGGGGGCTGTTTGTATCTTTGGGGAAGGGGTAGTGTGATCATACTAAATGTGTTGCTGCCAGTGCAGATGGAGAAATGCCACTCTCTGTGAGTTTGTGGTTCTAATGAGTGTCTCTTCTGCCTGGCTCAGTACAGCCCACAACTGTATGCTTATGACTTTGAACTCTTCTCCCAAAAATGGAAAAAAAAAAATGAAATCTGAAGATGCAAGATTTCTCTTTTAAAGTGCATTTTTTTTCAAAATACCACCCCCATACCTCAAACATACTTTCCACGACATTTCTTTATTTTCTTGACAAAGGAAAGGAAGTGTGAATGATGGCCTTTTTAACAGAGGTAGGGATGGAACAAACAAGTATTCAGAAACTGATAGCTAAAACTGCAGTCTATTTAACATCAAACAGAAGCTAACATGCTAAAAGGGTCTAATGAGTTCCTCCTCAGTGGCATTAGGTATAATCATGAGTGTGTTTGAGACTCTGTATTTCTTGACTTTGTTGTAACTCTTGAGTCTTAAGTAAACAGAAGCAAAGTAGGTCATGCAATTGCTGAGGTTTAGCTTTTCCAAGAAAGGTGGTCCTTCTAAAAACAATAGTTTTTACATCAACTACTGAAGGTCTTCTTTATTCAGAGAAAATGGTTCTTAAATAATTTAAAATGCCTAATTTCTCTCCAGATTCCCAGAAATGTAAAAGCTAAATGGAAAGGTTAAAAGAATTGGATTGAGACCTTGGCATTGATGAGTGAATTCTCTTTTGAAACACATATTAAACAATTGCTTGCCTCCAAATTGCAATGGCTCAAAAATATCATTGGACTGGGCATGGTGGTGCATACCTGTTATTTCCTGATACTCGGTGGGGGCAGTGTTGCAGGAGGTTGGAAAGTTTGAGGTTAGCCTGGGTACCTTAGCAGGGTGCTATCTCAAAAATAAAAAGGACTGGGATGTAACTCATTATATAGCACTTGCCTAGCATGCACAAGGCCCCGGGTTCAATTTCCAGTACTGACAAAAAAAAAAAAAAAAAGGAAAGAAAGAAAAAATATTCTGTGGAAAAGAGTTGTTGAAATTTCTTAGCCTGGATTCTGACATCTTCCATAATCTTTCTCCAACAAAGCACCTTTTTGGTGATATTCCTTTCTCTAATGCTGTAGGCATTCTTCATTTTAGCCATATGTATCATCTATATTTTTTCCAACTATTAAGCAATTTCCCATCTTCTTGATTTTTATTCTTACATTCCTTCAGCTTGGAACAGTCTTCCAGTTGCTGAAATTTTGTTAAATATTTAAGTCCCTATTGAAATGTCACTTACAGTACAACATAGCTCTTCAACTCCTAAATGGAACATTCATCCCATATTTAGTGTTTGTGTATTCATTATCCTTATTTTTATTGAATATTTCATTCCAACTTGCTTAGAAGTTATGAAGCATATTTGTACATTTTTAACCATAAATAACCATGGACAAATATCACATTTTATTTAGCTTTGAATTCCTTTTCTTCTTTTAAGTGGTGGGTACATCATAAACATGTAGTGAACAGATGAGTGGACAGGCAGGTGAATGGATGGACAACAGATAAAAGGATGAGTTAGGCAATATCAAAAGCTGATGGAATAAATTGTGAATTCAAAGCTTTACCTAAAAGTTATTTCCACTTTATCTCAAGATGGAAACTTGGCTCCACTGCATTGTGTGACTATGCTATTTTTATTGTTTTGTGTGCATCGCAACTTTCCATTTGAGGAAATTTCTCTTCTTGTGTGGTAATCTGCTTGATCCATGAAACTTGGATGGTGCTTATTTTGGCACCTGATCCAGGACTAACAGTCTTCCAGTCATTCAAGTGCAAGAATTGGTTTAGAGATAGAAGTAAGATCCAAGCTGGAAAAAGCAGACTTTTCTCCAAAACACTGAACAAATCTTGAGAAGGGGAGACTCTTTCTGTTCAGGAGGAGTATACATGTAAAATTGATATGATGTGAACTGGAGGTATGGAAGAGTTTATTCCCACCAACAGGGGGAAAAGTTATAATTGAGGGATAAAAAGAGAAAATTGTGATGATAGTATCTAAATCATTAGATCTAGATAAGCTTGTAGCCCACTTGTCAGGATGTGAGTTAATAAATCCCCTTATTTGTTTCATTTTTTATATTAGTTCAAATTCAATTACTATTATTTTGAAATAAAAGAATTCTGGTTAACATAGAAGCATTGTTAGTTTTCTAATACTCAGGTGCATCTCTGGGGAAAATTCACTTAAATCAATTGGAAAACTAGTCTGCTCCTGGGATAGAAAAAAAAGTCCTAAAAAAAAAAATTCATAAAAATTCCTCTTTCCATGCCTTTTTCTTTGCCTATGCAAGTCTCCTATAAGGGAATATACATTTTTTCTTTCCCAATCTCATTACTTCTATTTCCCTTCACTGACACTCCTATGACTCAAACAACCATCCTTTTTGCATCTACTCTAGTGGTGGCTTCCTAACAGGACTTGATTTTCTGCTGAGGTCAAGATGATCTTGCTGAAACAGTTTATCATGCCTGTCCTCAACTTGAAAAACTAATGTTTCCTACTGTTCTAACAGAAATCCAAACATCTCAGCTAAATTTACAAGAGTGCCTTTCTGCCCATTGCTCTCTCTCTCTCAACCTTCTCTTAGCCATACACACACACACACACACACACACACACACACACACACACAAAGAATCATGGAACGTGTCATATGCTTGCTTCATTTTGGGATTTTGCATATTTTGGTCTCAATTATCTGTTAAAATGGTCCCTACCTATTTTTAGTGGCTTGCATAATATCTCCTCCAAATTCACATCATCTTGGATCTCAGAATATGAACTTGAAAATAGGTTCTTTGCAGAAGAGTATGACAATATATTGTGTCACTAAGTCTTATAAAAGTGTACCTATGAGACAGAAAAAGACATACAGAGTTTTAGAAAGGAAGGAAATGCAAAGATGGAAGCAGAGACTGGAGCCAAGGAGCAGCAGAGTTGCCCACAACTACAGGAAGCTGGGACAGAGGCACAGAATGGTCTTTTCCTCAGTGAGTCCAGGAGAAACTTACCTGTGGACACTTAGGTTTTGGATTTCTGGTCTCTTGAACTGTGAGAATACATTTCTATTATTGTAATCCATCCATTTAGTGGGACTTTGTTACAGCAACACTAGGAAATTAAAATAACATTCTTTGACTATTGCTGTTTATGGAGATATACCTTCTATCATTAGTTTAAATCAAGTGTCCTTCTGATGAGCTGCCATGGAATCTAACTCACTATGTTTAAGTTTTCTGTTGACTGTCTCCTAGTAGGCTATAGTTCAGTCAGTTGTCTTTTTCACTGTTGCATGCCTAGGACCCTTCAAGATGCCAAGCAAGAAACAGATTTACATAAGCATGTTTTGATCAATTTTCTGTAACTTACTGTCTTCTGTCCTTTTAGCACCTAGTAAAGTAGCTGATGCATAACAAAATCTCAGTAAACATTATTTACTTGAGAATGGTCCCTGTCAGTTGACTTGTGCTGTTAGCAGTGGTGTTACCCTTGACCATGGTTCTCTCTGATCCTTGTCCCCACTAAACACTGTACAGTTTGCCCAGAGGGGATTCTATTTATAGATTTCTTTATAACACCAGTCTTCTCTCATGCATAACCAAAATTCTTGTTCTATAGCCCAGTAAAACCCATTTGGCTTATATTCCTTTTATATTTTTCCCAGTTTATGGGGGGGGGCAAATTATATGACTGGAAAATGACAGTGGCATTGAGAAGTTCAGATTTTATTTTTACTTGTTTCAGTACTTTATTTATTTTTATTAGAAGTATATAGAGATACAATTGAGGGAGAAACATTATCAAACCAACAGTAATCAATGTATTTATACTTTGTTATCCAGGGGTAATGCCAAAACATGGATGACCACCTTGGGTTTCACCTGTTGTAGTTTCCCCCAGAAGAACTCATGCGTTAAATGGGTATCTTGTGGAGGAATGACATCTGCTTCTGAGATGGTTCCCCCATATTCCCACTCTCCAGTCTCCTATGAGTTCTTCATAAACCCTCCCCCTCCCCATCCCCCTCCCTGTGCCTCCAAGTATCCTAAGGAGCCATCCGCCTATTACTCTGAGAGTCATACAATTTAAAGTATTGTTAGGTTAGCCGTCTACCCTACTGCTTCCCCATATATTCTAGCATCCACAGATGAGAGAAACCATTTGGCCCTTTAGTCTCTGAGATTGGGATACTTCACTTAGCATAATTCTTTCCATCTCCACCCATTTGATATCAAAAGCCATAATATCATCTTCTCTAATGGCCATGTAGTATTCCATTGTATATATGTACCAAAGTTTTTGTATCCACTCATCGAGTAAGGGGCATTTGGCTTGGTTCCATAGTCAAGTTATAGTAAATTGAGCTGCTATAAACATTGATGAAGCCATATCACTATAATACGCTGATTCTAACTCTTTTGGGAAAATTCCCAGGAGTGGGATAGCTGGATCATAAGGTGATTCCATACTTAATTTTTTGAGGATTCTCCACACTGCTTTCCATAGTGGCTGAACCAGTTTGCAGTCCCACCAGCAGTGTAACAGTGTTCCTCTTTTCCCACATCCCCTCCAGCATCTGTCGTTGTTTGTAATCTTCATTTTTGCCACTCTAACAGGAGTGAAGTGGTATCTCATTGAAGTTTTGATTTGCATCTCCCTTATAGCTAATGATGTAGAGCATTCTCTCATATGTTTATGGGCTTTCTGGACTTCCACTGGAGAGAAGTTCCTTTTGAGTTCTTTAGCCCATTTACTGATTGGATTATTTGTGAGTTTGGACTTTAGTTTCTTTAGTTCCCTGTATATTCTGGATATTAGCCTTCTGTCCGAGGTGTAGCAGGCAAAAGTTTTCTCCCATTCTGTAGGTTCTTTCTTGATGCTCTTGACTAGATCTTTAGCTGTGCAGAAGCTTTATAGTTTAATTGCATCCCATTCATTTATTCTTGATTTTACAGCATGAGCCATGGGAGTTTT
>PVKS010015016.1:0-46964 GCA_004027875.1 Aplodontia rufa | reverse complement strand
GAGACGGGGCCCAGTGTCCACCAGCTTGAGGGTGAACTGGTTTTCATAGTCCCCCTAGACAGGGTCGTTTCTGTTTTCACATTTCCTCCTGGCCCGTTGCTCAGACTTGCAGTTGGGATGCCCTTGGGGCTGGTGTTGCTGAGTCCTTGTGATGCTCCGGGGTTAGGGCTACCTCTGGATGGCACCTCAGCATTTCCCTGGGTGCACATGGACGTCTGGGCTTGCTGAGCTTCTGGAAGTCTCCAAGCCGCCTGGGGGAGCCCCCGTCGATGCTTTGCGAGGACTGTGGTGTCTTTGCCATGCGACGGTGGCCACGGTGGGTTCACATCAGCTCTGGGAGTAGAAGTTACCCTAACCACCACGACTTCCGGTCCTTGCCAGTTTGCTTCACTAACTTACCAGGTTCAAAGAGCAAAACAGCTCCCATAGCTGTGGCCCTCTGTGGCTCCTGCAGGGAGGGCGCGTTCTCAGCTTCCCTCCCTGACGCCTTCCCACAAGTTCACCAGCGCTGTGGGTGGGGCACGGACACAGGGATTATCATGCAATCTCATCCAAGCAGAGAAAAAGAAACCCGAAACATTTCTGAGCAACAACCAGTATCATTCAACACTGCACTGTGAGCCGGTGAAAGGACAATTAAGTGACCCATCCTCTCAGGACACAGATTAAAATAAATAGGCATGATCCATCATAAGTCATCATTTTGTCTAAAATACATACGAAAGGATTTGTGCACGCCAAGAGATTATGAAACAAGACAGATCTTAAATCACTGGCCTCTGTTTGAACTTAGGAATATTTCTAATTTAAAAAGTATTTGAACCCATCATTTTCATAAGTGAAGTTACAAGAATTTGGCAAAATAGAAGAGCCACCAGGCCGGACAAATATTTTCCTAATAGGTTTGCTTTTTCATTCCTTTAAATATCAAGTAATAATGTTTTTAATGTTTTTGTAAACATGAGGTATTTTAACGCTTGAAAAATTGTATCTCATAAATAAGCTTTATTATCTGTCAAAAAGGATGAAAATATAACTTTACATTTCTGTTTTAAAGTAATTTTAGTGCCTATTAGCTATAAAGTAACAGTTATATATAATTTAGAGTATGCAGTCACTTCAAACAACTTGACATTTCCACACAAACACAGAGCCGTAATCATAATCTTGGGATTTCATTGGAAGTATGCAGCAGGGCGGGATATTAAAATAACTTACGGTGCACTGTAATTCTTGTTTTGTATTTGTCCAAGTAGTTGTGAAGCAGGCAATAAAATAGTAAAATAAAAAGCTAAGCTCCTGCCCCAGCCCCGCGGCGTTCTTAAAGTCATAGGCGTCCCTTCGCATTAAGCGTGATTAACCTAGTTGACATTCAGCTCTGTCATCTTTGACTTTTTCTTTCTTAATAATAGTTTCTGTTGCAGTGACAAAGTCTCTTTATCTTCGCTTATTATTGGAGGCACGGTAATTGCTTCTCTCAGATAACAGTGCTGATGGTGCATGGTCGCAATCCTGCTCTTCATCCACAAAGAGCAGGTGACTCACTGCTTTTAAGAGGAAGCGGGTGCGCCAGAATTTTTTCTTTGGGCTCAAACAAGGCAGACAAAAGCAGAAACTGCACCCTCAATGGTGGTTTTGCCTGTTGTTTTGAGCATGTCAACAAAATGTACTCCACAGTCGGTTGTGCGAGGCTGAAGGGTGAGCAAACCACGCGCTGGCACGGCTGCTGCGCATGACCTCGTACCCGCTGGGTCAAAGGATGCAGCTTGCAGCAAGTCTATCTGAGAGGAGTGTTTTGCAAATATTGTAAACTAGATGTAAGGACAATATTTAACCTACTTAAGAGAAACCCCATTTACTGCATCATTTACAGAACTGACATATAATTACACTTCCTCATTAAAGCAAGCTCAGCATCCTCCTCCTTCTGGCAACGCACACAACTGTACGCCCTTGA
This sequence comes from Aplodontia rufa, assembly GCA_004027875.1. NCBI lineage: Eukaryota > Metazoa > Chordata > Mammalia > Rodentia > Aplodontiidae > Aplodontia > Aplodontia rufa. Next base: position 45,007 of record PVKS010015016.1, on the reverse strand, counting down.
ACAGAACGAAGAGGCATTTCTCGAAAATACTCCTTAATTGTACTTTTGCATTAATTTTGATTGGCCTTTTGCCCATGGTAAGGCTCATGGCATCATTCCGAGAGAAACGCAATGAATGAAAATCTGCCCACAGTGTCCAACTCTGTCCTTAGATAGTGTTCCTGAGAGAAAGGCCACTTTGTATGGTTGAAGATAGGCACCATTTACAATCTACATATTGCAATTAAAACCACTCAAGGATTTGGCTTCCGTTAATTTTAATTGAAGTGGTGTGTGGGTAGGGATTAGGTGAGTGCACAGATTGCTCAAAAAATTAATACGAACACAGAGAAATGTCTCCCTCCATAAAAGGGCCGAGCAAATGCTCACAGATGGAGGCGAGAGCACCCTCGCTGCACGAGCCCGTTGGGCTCACTGGGGTCATTTCCTCCGCGGTGCCACGCTCTTTATGCGGGAAACCATGAGCCCCTTTCTTTTCTTTATAAATTATTGTCATGCTTGATTAGCTAATGTCTTTAATTTGCATCCGTGCACCTAAATGAAAGTAAAAACAAAATTAGTTCACTAAATGGACTTTATAGATGATGGTTTAAAGAGATTGAGCTCTCAGCTAACAGATATTAATTAGAAATATTAGCCATAGAAGTCTCTGGTGTCAGTTGAGATGTCAGGGACCAAAGTGAGAGAGGAAAGCGGAGGAGGGGGCGCTGTTGGAGGAGACGTGACGAGCTCTTCAGTTGTGAGATGTAATGAAGGGTTTGGAAGCAAGGCAAGCGAGCTCTGGAGCTATACTCTTAGGTAGTCCTTCTGGTACTTCTGAAAGCTAATAGCGACCGTCACACAACAGGTGTGCAGTAAAACATTCGGAATAAACAGAAAGATGAATTTGTACCTTACATTTTTAATTTTAACATAGATTTTCTGATACCGTTGAATAAATAACAAGGAGGTGATACCCAGGTTCCAAAGCACACCATCTGAAATCTCAGGAATGCCTAATTTTACAGCACGATTTCTCATTCTCAGCAGACTCTCACATTAAAAAGAGGCAAAGAAGAAAATTAAGACAGACTCCCATACTAGCCAATGTGAATTAATTCTTAAAGTGGATCTGATAAAAATTTGAAGACAGGGAACTCTAACATCAAATAAAAGCCCGATGAAGATTCCTATTAATATCTTCCTATAGGGAGAATGCCCTATCCTTGTTTCCTCTGATTTTTTGGCTGCAGAGAGGAACCGTTATCTGGAGGAATCCGCATCAGCACTGGGAGCCACAGAAGATGATGGCCCGAGCTGGGAGATCTGCGTTCCTCCTGCTGGGCCACCTCCCACCTCTGTGGCTTGAAGGTCCTTTTAACCTGCAGCATTTTGCCCTCCCTGCAAGAGACACTCGATACTGGTGCTCTTACTATTCAATAGGTCTTTTCTTTTAAGGTCTCAGATCCTTTATTAACCCAACTCTTACCTGCCTCTACACTCAGAAAGAACAACACTGCCGGATGACAAAACTGAGCCCACGTTGTCTCTGGTCACTGAGTCCTGCTGTAGGGCTGAGCAGGCGTGCAGGCTGTGGCTATATTTCAGAAATTTAAGATGGTGGGATAAACTTTCTGGCTGGCCATTGCCCAGGCTGTTGGGGTAATTATCTGTTAAAGATTATTTTTCTCATTCTAAAATACTGGCTGTTATGATAAATTGAGATATACTTGGTGTAATTATGAAGTTTCAAATGTCTCTTTTATGAATTTCACAATTCTTCCAAATTCACAAGTTGAACTATTATTAACTGGGACACAGGGGTCTGAGTTGGTAGATTTGACTTTGGCAACGAGGATGAATTCAATTCCAAAGGGATTGTGGAAGTTAGAAAAATCCAAAGATGATTTATCATTCCCACCATATATTTTACTAATTGGATGAATGTTTTAATTTGATTTCTCCCCTGAAATTCTGTCATATAAAAGTGTTCTGATGGAGATTGTTCTGCCTCTCCTGCCTCTGCCAGGACTTGTGTGGTCCTCCTTCTGTAGCTCTAGGAAATGAGCAAAACAGATTCTTCCAGGCCATCAGAGGCACTGAAGCTCCAGGTTGGTAACACGGGTGATTCACAGCCAGCTCCGGTCACTGGAGCACCCAGTGCAGCCGGCTCACAAGCTCGGGATCTCAGCACCTTCTGCAGGACACACTGGTGGATGATGACACACTGTGTCCTTCCCAGTTCTGAGTTTCAACAACCCCCCTGTCTGTCAAGATGTCACCGGAGTGTGAGAGCGAGAGACAACATTCACAGCCTCCGCGAACTTCAGACTTTGCATAACTGATAACTCATGTCCAGCACAGCAGATTGCTGGAGCCTCAGGTAGATTCCAGAGGCAGGTGAGCAAGGGTCAGGTAAAGCCAGCCGTAGGCCTGGGAAATAAGCCACATCATCTTCTCTCAGTTCTTGTTCAGATGTTGAAGAACAGAAGAGCCCCTTTCTGTGCATGATTCAGCTCTTCTTCATTGGGTCTGCTCTAAACATCTAGGAAGAGCAGTTTTGTGAGTTAGCACTGGCTCTAGTAGATTGGTGTGTTTTCTTTTGAAAAAGGAAGAGGCGTTTCAGTACATGCTACACTATCCTTCTTGGTGGCTAGCATCTCTGAGTTATTGCTCGATGCCAGTGTAGCAGATTGGATAAAGTTGGCTGTGCAGCAGTAATAATGATCCCCAAGTCTTAAACAATGGAGGTGCATCCTTATTTACACAGTGCCACTCAGGTGTGGCCAGGGCTGAGATGACCAAGCTGCTCCTGTCTGTTGGTTGGGAGGGATGTGTCACCTCCCTTGTAACTTCCACCAATGTCTCACTGGCCAAAGTAAGTCATGTGACCATCCCAAGTTGGTGGCGGTGGGGTGACTGCAGTCCTACTAGGTGCCTGGAAGACGAAAGCGAGAGTATTTGTGAGCAGCCCTACTGCCTGTGGCAGGTAGCTTCTGATACCTACGTGACGTCACGTCTGTGCTCTGAGTGATTTGTCTGTGTAAAATTTGATGTTCCTAGCTGCTTTGTGAAGCTATGATGAAGTGTCAAACACTCAAAAGCAGAGTGACACTTAACCGGTTCGTCCTCAGCCAGGACCCCGCTTTTCAGCGTAGTCTCGGCTTCACACCCTGTTCCCGGGCTTGGACAGCCTGCTGTTCACATGGCTGCTGGCCTCGGGGGCAGCAGCTCCCCCAAGGTCTCCATGAACATGTCCAGGGTGGGAACAGCATCCGCAGGGGCAGGAGTGGCCAGAGTCGGGAGGAAGTGGAGTGTGGAGGAAGGGCACTCGCCGGTGAGATGGAGGCCTGGCTGCCTGAACAGGGACCCTGAGACTGGTGGCCGCCGTGCAATCTTAGGAAACTACCACCCAGGCGCTGTTTGGGGAGGACCAGGAAGCAGGATGGTGGATGAGAGGGCTCCCTCTGCAGCGCCTCTCGCCCCTTTGCAGCAGTGTGTTCTGGACGCAGCACCACAGTGCGCGGTGTCTCCCTTCTCACCCTGTTGCCCTCCTTGTGCTGTCGCGGCACACCCTTCCTCCTGGCTGAGGCACCCCGTCTGCTGAGTGCCCGCCTCTCCCCACTCCCTGTGTTTCTGCTGTCTTGGTGCAAATGTGCGGTGCCCGTGCTCCTCAGAGATGAAGGCCAGAGCCCTGGCACACTGGTCCCCAAGCTGCACCAGGCTTGAGCGCCGGGCCCACTGTCTGGGTCCCTGCTGAGCCGTGATTTCCTGTGCTGCAGGGCAGCCCAGGAGCCCATGCTGCTCTGTGCAAACTCACACAGCCTCAGTAGTTGGGCCTGTGGAGTGGAAGGGCACTTCAGGAAGAAGAAATAGGCTCTGCAAGACCCGGGGGCAACAAAGAGCAGCGCCCGCTCCGGGAACGTATGGTGCCATCTCCCCCTGCATGGCGTGTGTGGAATTGGAGGCAAGTCCCGGGAGCAGCAGGTAGCTGGAACCCAGCTCCTCTGCCAGCAAGCTGTGCTATGTGGGCAAATTACTCAGCTCCTCTGTTCAAATCACTACAAAAATGCAATGTGGCTTTTTATATGTAAAAGCAGACCATGTTCATTTCAGAATTTCTGAAAAGCTCGGAGAGGACAGTGAGCCTCCAGATGTCCTGCTGGTCACGTCAGTGCCGGAGGGCTGTTGACACTGGACCAAGTCCAGGTCCTTCACGTGTCGTGTTCTAACCTGCTCTTTCCCTCTGTCAATAGATTTTGACCATTTCCCACTCGAATATCCTCTTGAGTGGCTATTCCCAGCACGAATCTGCAAGACAGAATGCATACTATTCTATCAAGGTGACAAAGTGCATTTACCTACCTCAGCTGGAAAGCACAGTCGTCTGAAATGCGTCACCATCGTAAGTATCTGTATGATGCACAGCAGGGTCCGGAGTTGCCTGTGATTGCTTTTCCCTGTTCTCTTAGGAAGGTTCTTGGGAGCGAATTCCCTGTTCAAAGGTTGTCCTGGTTAAAAACGTTTCAGAAGGGTCACACGCAAAACCTCCCTCCTCCAGCGGCACTGGAAAGTGCCTGTCCCTGTTCCTTACCCACACTGGGCATCTCGTGTTCCTCCAGGTCACAGATCAGACGCTGAAGAAACGGGGCTGTGCTGTTACTTTAATTTGCACTTCTGATCCCGAGGGCAGAACTCTGTGACGGCGTGGCAGGGCTGGTGGCCTTGGGCCTTGGTCTGCTCATCGACTGGGGTGTTGTTCTTCCTCCTCATTTGTGAAGGTTTTGATGGGTGAGTGACGTGCTCCTGTCGCGGACCTTGCGAGTGTTTTGCTGGCGTCAGATCCGCGTGCGCTGGACGCCTTAGTGTGGGATGCTTTTGCCCAGATGTGTTTGCTACAGTCTTTTCTTCCCCCAAGTTTACATATTTATCTGTATTTTTCTCTTCTTTTGTAGTTTTCTTTTTTACATTTTACTTTAAAAAGCCCATCAGAAATTTGTGACATCTTCTGAGAAGGCGGATGTCATGGTTTGGATCTGGAGTGTCCCCCAAAGGCCATGTGCTGAAGGCTTGGTCTGCCACCCTGGCATCAGCAGATGGCAAACCTTTCGGAATTAAAAAGAATCCTGTGTCCTCAGGGGTGTGGCCTTAGAGGGGATGTAGGGACCTGGCCCCTGACTCTCCTTTGCTCCTGACTGCCACAAGGTGGGCAGAATCTTGGGTTCTGCCCTCCCTGTGCTACCTCGCCACAGGCCATGGACTGGAGCCTTGGAAACTGAATCATTATGAACCTTTTTTCTTTATAAGAAGATCATCTCCAGGGTATTTTAGCACAACGACAGAAAGCTGACCAACACAGGCGGTTGACTTCATTCTTTTTCCAATCAATTATTTGAACTCAAGCTGTTTATTAGACTTCGCCTTTTGCTTTGAAATGCTACCATTTCTATACTAAACAATTTCATACACTCTTGCTACAGTTTTTATTTTTGCCTGTTGCTCGGTTGACTCTGCTGCCCGTGTTATCACTGTTGGGCCATTATTATCCACCATCTAGGAATATAAGTCCCTTGTTTTATCTCAACTTTTTCTTTGTTTTCTAGGCTAATTTCAGAATCACTTTATGAGGGGAAGAATATCTCATTTGGAGTACAAAAGGAATTAAATTCATAACTTACTTTGGAGAAGTGTGACATTGTCACATTTGTTACTGATTTTGTTTACTAAAGAACTGGACGAGGCTCATGATTTGTGTCAGTCTTTTTTGACCTTCAATAGATTTCTCAGTTGATTTTAAATATTTTTGGTAAAATCATTCTATGGAATTCTATACTTTCTGTAACTGTTGTGAGTGCAGTCCTTTTTATCATATTATCTGTATTTTTATTGTTCTCACATAGGAAAGAGCATTAATTTCCTGTACTTATTTTCACGTCACCCTGTCTGATTTATACTTTAGCTGCAGTTCATTACTTTCTCTCTTGAGACAGATAATCCATTTTTTCTTCTCTTTTCTACACGTATTCGTATTTTTTCTGAGATTTTAAAATTGACTAAAAAGACGTCACTGTTTCTGATTTTGTTGGAAATGGCTTTGGAATCTATCATTAATAAAATGATATATGTGCTTATTAGGTCAAGAATATGTCTTTTTATTTAAAGGAATTTACCTTTTTTTTTTAAACAAATACCTGGCTTTTCTCATTGGCCGCGTCAGTAGCATGAATTTGCTCTTGGACGCAGCTACCCTTGCCTCCCTGGAGGAGTTGCTGGTTGTTTCTAACTTGTGTCTGCTTTCCTTGTTAGAGTTCTGAGGTTGCTATCGCAGCCTCTGAGCGGAGCGGCCTCTTGCTGCTCCTCACACGCTTCTCCGTGGCAGTGTCTCCTTCCAGGGCCGTGCATTCGTGTGCTCTTTATTTTATCGGTGATTTATATTTTAAGTTACGATTATTAGATGAGAACAACTGAGCCAGTCTGACACTGTCTGCCCAGAGTTGCCCACCTTGGTGGTCAGATCACCGTGCTGGAATGGCATGGTGCCTGGTCTTGGCCTCTCTGCTACCTATCATCTGTCTGTCCATCCACATATCCGTGACTCACACTTTTCGATGTTCATTTTGTTCCGTCTCACGCGGATGGAATCACGCCCACTTGATGTGTCTCTGTAACAAGATATTGCAAGTGCCCTCTGAGCCAATAAGTGGGTCAAAACACATTCTTGACGACTGCTGAATATTCCAAAGTGTGTGGCAGGATGGTGAATCTACGCATTCTGTTACTGATGGCTGTTTCTGGTTTTCTTTTTCAAACACTGTTACACATTTATGTAGATGTATACATACGCTGGAGTTTTCACAGTGTAGGGTTAGTTTTCAGAAGTAAACGTGTCCAATAAGAAGGAACACAAATTGAATGTTTTGCAGGTAATGCAAGTTTGTCTCCTGAGGAGTCCTGGATGGTCCCTTCTCACGCTTGCATGGCATGACAAACTCCTGCTCCTCGTGCCCCTGTCTGCTCCGGATGGGATCTGCACACGACTTTGTGCCTGTCTGGGGTGAAGAAGCATCTGTGTTCCCTGCTTCCATCACACAACCTTGACACGCTGTTGGCCCCTGCAGGCCCTCTTCTGTAACAGTCTGGAAGCTGGTCTGTCTTCCTCCTGTTCTTCACTCTCAGGTTCCTGCAGTGCTTCACATGTGGAAGGTAGCTCTGCCCCTGAGCTCAGGACAGTCCCTTTATATTCCTTCCTGAAGAGAGATGAAGCAAGGAGCTCTGGTCTCAAGGGGTTAGGTGCCCTGAAAAGTGGGCTGGAATGGGGCCTGAACCCAGGGTCCATGAATGGCTTCATGTGGTGGGTTTCTGTCACCTCCTTCATGCCTGTGACCACGCGGCCAGGAGGAGGAGGTGCCCTGAAACAGGGCTCCCGGCTGGCATTGCTACTGCACCCTCCTGCCCCGGGAGGCACAAGCCCGGGTGTCATGTGTGCTGTGGCCCCCGCCCTGCCCCATCCGCTTCGGGAAGCTCCTTCACTCCTCAGCTGCCATCCACGGCTCGTCCCCATCTCTGCAGCTGGCCTCTCCATGGGCCTCAGCCCGCGCTCGTGGTAGGGCAGAGCCTGGGGGTGGGGTGGGTGTCTGTGCATTTTTAGGGTGAAGCTGAACCTGTCTCTCCTTGGTGGAGATTTTGCCCCGATTCTGACGTTTCATCCTTGATCATTTCCTGCGGTCTCACCATGATCTCCCGTTGCTAAAGTGACTTTGTAAGCGTCATCACGAGCGTAAGTCGTGTATTTGACCGGTGTTTTTTGAGAACTCTTTCTGCTAGCTCATGGGAATTCCATCCTTTCAAGACAGGGTGAGGAGGGAGACAGGAGGCAGTGGGATGGCCAGAAAGTGGTCACTGTGTCCCCGAGAATGAAGGGGAGCAATTGGGAGCCCCCTGCATACTACTACCTGCAGCAGGCGTGAGACGCTGCTTTCCTGCTGAGTCCCACGCGCTCCTCTTGTCCTCAGGGGAAGAAGCAGGCTTTGCACTCTTAGTGTTTGTGCTGGAAAGGCGGAGAATGCACAGTGCCCATAGGGTGGGCCATGTTGGCACCAGGGACAACAAGGTGTCCAAGACACACAGGCCGATTCCAACACCTGGCGACTCCACTGAAGACAGGCAGCCTTGAGGTCACCGCACTGCGTCGATCAATAGGTATGAAGTCTTCATGAAGAATAGCAATGCTCTTATGAATTTTTTAGGAGTTAAAAGGGAGAGAATAAACCAAATGATTCCAGGTTCTTATATCAAAAAGTTTCAGAGCAACACAACCCAGAGTTAGTTTTGTCTAAATAACAGATGAATGCACCAATCATGAGGACCAGTGCTGAGAGTGGAAAAGCCAGCCGGGGTCACCAGCCGCAGTGCGATGAGCGGATCGGTGGCTGCGGTTCCTGCGGCAGCGGGAGATAAAGAAAGGGCAGGAGCTGCTCCCGCTCCCTTTGGGATTCCGATGACAACGTAACAGATGACTCCAGATGACAATGTAAGAGGGGGAATGGAAAGAAATTATATTAACAAACTGTTGTTGATGGTTATAATAAGATTTAAGCAACCAAATAACCGAACCTGAAAGACCAGCATATTTTTCAAGATGATTTAGAAGGGTCCTAACATTGAAGATGTCAAAAGCTGCAATTACGTCTGAGCTCCTTCCAGGAGTGGCACCAGCTGCACAGGGTGTCCTCACGTGTCCTGCGGAGGGCACTGGAGTGCGCGGCCAGAATGGGACTGCACTCCTCAAGGCACATTATTGTCATTTAGATGCAATTCCTCCATGCCTCGGTCACCAATTTGAATCACATTTGTGATTAAAAAAATAATCAGGATTATTAGTTTTTAAAAATCCAATATTCTTAAGAGGAACGATTTCTACAGCGCTTGTAACTGTTGTTGATAGGATGGATGTGTTTATGTCACTTCCAGTATCAACACAAAATAAAGAAGAAAACATAATAATATGTGAATGTATGTTTTCAAAGATGTTAGAAAACAAAAATGTCAATTCTCTCCAACTTAGTTTTCTTTTTAAAAATGGCTGTGGCTTCTAAATTTCACCCCCACAAGCAATAAAAATGCATAGATTGTGAATTTTTCCAGAATTAAATGATTGCATAAGCATTATTGGATTCCCAGGGGGGTGAAGAGTATGCTACATTGTTGATAGAAATATAGAAGAATCAAGAAACTGGGTGTGGGCAATGTCGGGGTAAGATGTCTGGTTTAAGAACATACGCCTATCATATTGTAACTTTATATGCATTTATGATTGCACAGCAACTCAACTCCTTAATAAACATTTTTTTAAAAAATGGCTGTGGTTGTGTATCCAACTCATAAACACAGGGCAGGCTCTTATACTCTGTACTTCAAAGAGAGAGCTAGAAAAATTCTTTTGTTCTTACCTTAGAAATCTTGCCTTGATTTTTGATTCTTGTTTTCATCAGCACTGAAAATAATAGGACTGTGGATTCTTAGTATATGTTTGTGGTTTCATTAAACTGCTGTGATTTATGAGGTTAAATCTCTTTGAGATTCAGTCTCTCAATCAGGTAGTTGCTGAAAATCAATTGCTTAGCTCAGGGTCCTGGTCCTTGGCAGGACTGATGGTTTGGACCCAACAGTTCCTGTGCGTTGAAGGGTACTGAGCACTATCCCTGGCCTACAGCCCCTGGATAACAGTAGTGTCCTCCCCCCCGCCCCCGAAGTGCTGCAGTGAAAGTGTCTTCCGATGTTTCCCAATGTTCCTTGGGAAGACATAACCACCTGGTAGAGAGCCCCTGCGGTGACTCTGCCAGGCTTCCTGTGGGTTTTCCATACACAGGGTGAGTGCACAAGTCCTTCTCCTGCTCTCTGCATGTGGGACAGTGCCCCGGGCTTCACAGTTTGTTTCTGATGTTCCTGGCTGGTCAGCAAGTGTCTCTTCATTTAAGTTACAAATTTTGGTAACTTTTACTTGATATGATTTCCAACTTATCGAAGAGCAGCAACAACTTCCCCAAGCTGGGCATGGTGGCGCAAGCCTGTAATCTCAGCAACCAGGGAGGAGGACGCAAAAGAATTGCAAATTCTAGGCCGGCCTCAGCAAATTAGAGAGGCCCTACTGTACTTAGTGAGACCCTGTCTCAAAATAAAATATGAAAAAGGGCTGGGGATGCCTCTTAGTGGTCAAGTGTCCCTCAGTCCAATCCCCAGTACCAAAAAGAAAAACAGAAAAAAAAAAGAAAGAAAAGAATTTCCACATATCATCTACCAGGTTATTAATTGCGAGTCGGTTGTCCATTGTACTTTTTCTTCTTGCACACACACACGTATGAAAAAGCACAAATATGTACACACTTGTATGTATACGAATGCATAATTATTTTTCCTGAGTGAATTGGCAGTGACCAGGGAGCATGCCTCCTTTAATCCAAAATGCTTCAGGCTACATTTCCTTAAAAAAAAAAAGTGAGACAGAAAGAGATTCGGTTACAGGATCACAATGTAATTACCAAATGGGCAGCTTTCACACAAGTGCCCAAACCGTTTTCCCTTCCATCGTTGGTGACGCCTTTAGGGGCACATGTGTTCTTCTCAACGCTGGCCTGGACAGTTTCGGAGTAATTCCTCAGCCTGTCTTTGTCCTCTTGACCTTGAAGACTTTGAAGACACAGACAGTGACTTTGAGATATCAGGGTTTGCCTAATATGCTCTGAAGGCTTTGTTTCTGGTTTTGCATTTGGGAAAGGAGGACTGCAGGCGGGGTAGAATGCCTCTGCAGCACGTCGTATCTGGGGACACATGGGGTCACTTTGTCCCATACAGAAGATGTCGGCTGACTGGCTGGGGCGGTGTCTGCTAACTTGCTGTCTCTCTGATGGTAATAATTTGTGGTAAGATCCTTTGTCAACATTTCATCCATTAGTTTGAGCAGCCATTTGAGGATTTGTGCCTAAACCAATTATTGCCGCGATGGGCAGCTGGCTGCAGGGGAGCCATCCTTCCCCTCGTCTGCTCATTCACTTAGGAGCACAGACGCGCGGGTCCTTGTTTTAATCAACAGGCATTAGTCTGTTGCTATTGCCACTTTGTGCCTCAAATTGCCCTGCATTTGGCCAGTGGGAGCCCCTCCAAGCTGGCTGGGGCTGTGTTGACACATCCCCATCATTTCTAAACACTTCCTGGCTTCCTGGCTGTTCCCCTACTCCAGTCCTGGAATTAGCCCTTAGTCTGAAAGCTCTAGTTGCTTTGGTGAGGAAGAGTGTTTGAAAACCCCAGTCTGGGTGCTGGGTGTGGGAAGTTATCATTTTAAATAAACTCAAGCAAAAGCTTGGGGGTGCCTCGAATATAAACCATCAGAAACTAAATGACAGGTTTCAGTGAACAAGAGAGGGAGGGTCTCAGAAACTGATTCTCTTTCGAATTTGCCCGATGAACGGCCTGATGCAAATTCATTCACCTTCAGAGATGCATTTTGGAGGGTGCAGTGTGGAGGAGCAGGGCCTCCTTCCTCACGAGAGCTAATGGGACACAGCTCTACCCAGAAACTGTGCCTTCCTGGTGGGTTCTGGAAACCTAGAAGTCCTCACCCTAGAGCCAGCTCTGTGCAGCTGAAAGATGGGTGGAGGTGGCTGAAATGACGAAGTGTGAGGCAGCTTGAGTCTCCCCTGCCCCGCTCTCAGCCCCTTGAACTTGGTGCCTGATTGACTTCTTTGGGGACTCAGAGCGTGGAGGGGAGAGACCCTGCAGGAGGGCGCGCCTGGCCTCGCTAATTGCATTAAGATTGCATGAGCTGTTGCAAGGGTTACTGTGAACTCTTGGCTTCAGAACACAGGTTGGTGAGCTCCGGGAGCAGTTGGCAGCAGGAGAGGGAAAGAGATGACAATCATTTGAAAAGTTGCGCAGTGGCGAAGCCAGAGTGTGCACACCTGGCCCTGCTCAGCGACCTCTGGCTGCGGCACTCGCTCAGCGGAAGAATCGTGAGGGTTTGAACGCTGGCAGGTTCCGAGAGGTCTCTTCTCTGGCTTTTGTCTGGTTTTGATTGCAGCAGTTTCGGGAGCTGGCAAACAGCTTGGTTTTGTTGTGCATAACTGGCCAGGAGCCTAATCCATTTCTTTATTCTTAGCTATTTGAACTTGGACCAGTCAGCTAGTTCATCAAGATAATACATCCATCCAGAACCAGGATTAAAGATATTAAGCTTAGTGGAGCAGGCTTTTGATCTGATGATTAGACCAAATATTACAAATGGCCGAGCAGCAGATAGCGGAACCTTCTGAGAGCGCCAGTGGCAGCAACCTCTTGGCATTGCCACCTGCGGTCACGTTGGGTTTTGAGATGGTCGTCCTGGAATTCCTAGGTGAGACTCTAACTCACGTTGACCAGGATGCCTCCTGATGATCCCCAGAGATTTCCCAAGGCGGGAGGACTGTTGGATACACAGCGCGCCCCTGGAGAAACCTCCGTTTCACCCGCTTGCGCATCTGTGCTGGCTTTCCCTACAAAGCCGTTGAACATGTGAGGACCTTTGCCTTGCTCAAGGAAAGATCCAGAATGGCCAAGCTGGTTAGACCAAATGAATATCTTATCTCATCTGGATGTTTTCCTCGCACCTTGAGAAATTATCTGAACGCCAACAAAGGTGCACAGAGACTGGTAAAGGTAAAGTGCGGGGACCAGCACAGTGTTCTAATGCTTGTTATGAGACGCCGACACCAACCAGAGCAGTGCAGCCTGGTGACCACTTTGGAAAGCTCTTTGGCAGTGTGTGCCCAGACCGGTACCCAGCAATTAAACTTCCAGGTTTCGCCCAACAGCTTTTGTGCCAGCGTTTAATAAAAAGGTGTGGACAGGGTTGCTTAGCAGTGCTGCCTGCAGTGACCCAGCGGCAGCCCTGTAGCAGGAGAAAGGAGCACAGCACAGGACTGACTTCCTGTGGGTGGCACAGCTGGATCCCTGAACACTGCAAGGACCGAAACTAGCCCCGCACCACAAAGTGCATCTGAGTAAGTCCATCGGAACACCTAGCAAAGGGCATTTTCTGTTCCCTGTGTGAGTGAGGCTGTGCTGGGCATGTTGCAGACTGGCCCCCGGGCCTCTGGTTTGACTCCTGCAATCTGGGTGCTGGCTACGTGAGTAGGTTCACGTTGCAGCCCCCACTGAGTCCATGCTTACGATCTGTGTACGTTCAATAAATAGGAGTCATTTTAATTTAGTTTCTGAAAACTTGTGACCGTGGATGTAAAATGTTTTGCAAAGATTGAAAACGATGGTGAAGAAGTTTGTCGGTGTGTTTCTGGCAGCCAGTGTTGGGGTCTCGCATGTGAGGGGAGACGCAGCACTTTCTGCATGGTGTAAGGGGCATGGTCCTGTTGCTGTTTAGTCTCAACAGCTGCAGGAAGGGCAGCTTCTGGACCCCAAGCCGGCTCACCTGCCACGACATTGTTTATATCTGTGCTTCGGATCCCTCTGTACCATTTGACCTCTATGATAACAGCTTCACTGAGATAGAATTCATGCACCATAAAATCGTCATTGGGAGCCTCCAATTCAGTGGTTTTTAGTATATTCATTGGATCACACGGCCATCATATCTATCTAATTTTCAAGCATTTTCACCACTCAGAAAAAACAAACAAACAAACAAACAAAAAAGCTCATTAGCAATCAATTCCCCTTCCCCTCCTTTCTGCAGCCCTGGGGAAATAATATTCTACTCTCTATTGCTAAGGATTTACCCATTCTGGACGTTTCTTATAATGCAATTGTGCAACATGTGGCTTTCAGGACTGCCTGCCTTCCCATGGCCCTCAGCTTTCAGGGCTCAACTGTGCTGTAGCATTTACCCACACTTCCTTCCTTTTTGTGGCCAAGAAGTCCGCACAGGCATGGTTCACTTTGTTGGCCGTCTTGAGTGGGCAGGCACTGGGTGTCCACTTTTGGAAGTCAGGACACTGCTGTCCTGAGCACTCATGCACGGGTTATCTTGTGGAGCTCTGCGTCCAGTATCCTTCCTCATATGCCGAGCGTGGAGTTGCGGAGTCTGGAGGGCCTGCCAGACCCTTTTCCAAAGTGCCTGCAACATTTCACAATCCCAACAGCAATCCATGAAGCTTCTGGTTACTCCATGTTCTCGTCAGCACTTGCTGCTGTCTGTTTCAAATTTTAGCCATCCCAGTGGGTGTGAATTGATCTCTCGTGGCTTTGATTTTCATTTCCTGAAAGCTCGTAATATTGAAGAATGTTTTGAAGTGCTGACTGCCATTTGCACATCCTCTTTAGAGAAATGTCTATTCAGATATTGTGCCCAACTTTTAAAATTGGTTACCTTCTATTGTTGAATGATCAGAGTTCTTTATATAGTCTGGACACAAGTCCCTTGCCAGATATAAAGCTTGTGGGTATTTTCTCTCATTCAATACGTTATCTTCTCACCTTCTTAACGGTTTCTTTTAAAATTTTAATGAAGTCTAATTTATCTATTTATTTTTCTTTTGCTGTCTGTGATTTTAGTGTTATACCTAAGAAACCATTGTCGAATCCAAGGTCATGGAGATTTTCTATTCTTTAAGAGTTTTATCATTTTAGCTTTTACACGTATGTCTCTGGTCCCTTAGGGTTAATTCTGTGTGGTGTGAGGCAGGGGATCTAAACTCGCTCTCTTGCATGTGACTCATTCATGGAAATGAGTATTATTTCTCCCTCTACGCACTTCATGTGCTTTCTTGTTGAAAATCCACGGCCACAGGTGTGAGATTTGTTCTGGGCCCTCTGCTTGGCTCCATTGTTCTGTATGGCCATCTTTACGTCACTATCAATTGTCTCCATTACTGTAATTTTGGCAAATTTTATTATAGAGAAGCATGAAGCCCCGAACTCTGTTCCTGGTTTTTGGGATTGCTTTGTCTATTTCGTATCCGTTGTATCTCCGTATGAATTTTAAGATTGGCTTCTCAGTTTCTGTAACAGAGTCAGCAGGAGAGCTGACGGGGTTGCATTGGCTCTGTGGGCTGTGTGGCACTGCCAGCTGGCGATAGCGAATTTTCAATCCATGAATGTGGGATGTCTTTCCCTTTCGTTAGTTTTTTAACATTTTTCTTTCAGCATGGGTTTATACTTTTCAGTGCATGAATCTTGTTTCTTTTAAACACTTATCCCCAGGTCTTTCTTTCTGATGCTATTAGAAATGAAATTGCTTTAATTCCACTTTGTGATCATTCAATAACATATAGGAAAATACAGTTGATTTTTTTTAAATGTTGATCTTGCTGTCTGGAACATTTTACTGGTCTCATCCAGTTTCTGAGTTCACTAGTGGATGCGTTTATTTGGCAGGTGAACTAAGCATGTTTTTGCCTTGTCCTAGACGTGTCCTCTGAGGCCACCATCACCCTGGTATGCTACAGGTCTGCAGATAGCACAGGTAAGGCAAGGGCCTGCTATCTTTAGACAGTGTTAAATGGTCATTTGAAATTAGATCCCCACCTGAAAACAAGCAAATTTAAAAACAGAGGACAGGGGCTGGAGTGGTTGCTCAGTGGTTATGCACTTGCCAGGCATGCATGAGGACACAGGTTCGAACCTCAGCACCACATACATAACTGTCAGAGCAGCAAACACCAGATGAAAAACTAAATAAAAATGATTCTCTTTTTCTCTCTCTCTGTCCCTCTCTCTCTCTTTAAAACAAAGGAGAAAAAAATACAAACAAACCAGAGGACAGAGGAAGGGGCAAGAACACAGTCTAACTTATCCTAAGGGACAGAAATTATAAAACTCGGTCATGTTTGTGTGTGGCCAGCAGGGACTGGAGGAATAATCATGGTTCTCTTGTGAATTCCATGCTTCTTGGCCCTTTAATGAGCCCATGGTAGAAGAAATGAGCAGCCCGTGCTACGATCAGAGCCTATGAATCCGGCACCCGTTTCGTAGGTGCCTCTGAACACCTCTCTCTTCCCTTCCCTTTCTATCTTCTTTTAAAAGCAGGCATTGGATGCAAGTGAAAGAATGCACGTAATACCCACCGTGGACAGCACTTAGTCATGCAACAATTTCGACTCCTGGTGGGAGCCCCTGGCAGCCCCAACCTACCTGTCCCAAATCCTCGCTCCATCCCGGGCCCTGCTTCTAACTGGAGAGGAAATGGGATTTTAAAGTATGGCTTCATTAGAAAGGTGTGCATGGCTGGCAGCATATTCTTTACTTTTGTTTATTCTCAGGGCTGTAAAAATGGCATCATTCCCCGCTCAGCCTCTGGGACCTGCTTTTCCCTCCCAATTCCATTCCAAGGCTCCTCCACGCACTGAAGGTAGCTGTGCTCCGGTCATCTAATTTCTCTGTAATATTCCATTCTGTGAATATGCAGCCATTTCTACATACCCATCCTGTCCACGGACATCAGAGAGGCTTTTCCTAGTTGTTCTATTATGAGCAGGGCTTTGTGGACATCATTCACGAGCCTTCTGGGCACGGTGAGCAGGGTGGCATGGCTGCGCCCTGAGCTCTCCACCCCACCCTCTCCCACCTCCCTAAACTGGCTTCGCACCCAGAGCCTTCTCTTCTCTCTGCAGAGGGCTCTGTCTCCTCCTCACTGTGGCACTGGTCAGGGCTGGCCTTTGAGATCTCTGGTGTCGACATCTGTCTGGCTTCCTAAGCTTGTCCCAGACCCTCCTACGGCAGGCTCCAGTGGGGTCACTGGGGCGGAACAGCCTGCGCCTTCTGCTGTGTGGCTTGCGCATACTCTCTTGGCAGGAGGAGAGCTGGTAACCATGAGTGGGCTGCACTGGACACGGCTGGAGGGGCCCTGGTGAACTCCAGGGGAACAGGTTCTTGGTTCACATGGCTGCAGAGACTGGGGACCGCCATTCTTGCCCAGATGGGAGAAATATCAGCTCTACGGACGAGGGTAAGTGGTGGTAGTGATAACATCAGTGAGCCCAGGTCTAGTCCTCGCCGTAGGCCCTTACGGTTCCACATGCTTCTCCCGCAGGAACTCTAAGCCATGGCAGCCCTGTGAGGCAGGGCTAAGCAGAGGTTACCAAGCTGCCCAGGGTTACCCTGTGGCTCAGCTTTCCATTCCTGCGACACGAAACCCCTGAGAAATCAACACAGAGGAGGAAAGGCTCATGTGGGCTCTTGGTGCCGAGGTTCCAGCCAACACTTGATGGCAGAAGGGCCTGTTTCAGCAGAGGGCTTACGTAGCCCCTGGAGGCCAGAGGCGGGGAAAGGGGCTGGGGCCCTCAGCGACCTCCTTCTGGCAACGGGCCTCACCTCACAGTTCCCACCCCACACCTTCAGCTATGGGCCCATCAATGGCTTGATCCACACAGAGGCCGGAGCACCACTGGGGAGGGGACAAAGCCTCCAACGCGGAGACCAGGTGACAGTCCAGATCTGAACCATAGCAGCCGCACAGCCTCCTTTGCCACTTGTGATCCCCATCATGGCCCCACCTGTCCCCAAAGCTCTGCTGACCACTTGTGTGTGCGCATCAATCTCCACAGGACCTGCCAGGACTCAGGAAGCCTAAGGCACGGTCCCTGCTTATGAGAGACGTAGATTTTGTTATCTGGACTCTTAACTAATGTCTCAAGGCCCTGCCTTTTGGTGTTAGGGGAGACTACAGAGCACAGGATGTCTGGTTCAGAGGATAGGCAACTGTCCCTGCCTAGGCTGCTGGCCAGTGCCACAGAGGCTGTCCTGTTTAGTCCACAGGTCTTGGAGGAGTGGGTGGGGCTTGAGGGGGGACTCCCAGATCCCTCCTGCTGTGCTGCCTTCTCTCAGAACCTCAGCGTGGTGGGTCCCTCCCGGGATGCATTTCTACATGGGGGTGGGGGCCTCTGAGGACTCCTGCTCTTCTTTCTTTCACCCAGCTCATGGGTGTGTTTTAAGATTGAAAGCACTCACATGAGTTTAAAGCCCCTTGAAGGCTTCCTGAAGGATGTGTCTCATTCTCCATCAAGGGGAAGGAATGGAGGGTGGGTGTCTCCCCTGCCTGGACTCACTTCCTGAACACCTTTCCTCCAAGAGGGTGAAATAAAACCCCACGAATAAACAGAAACGAGGGGAAAGTAAGGGAAAGAACACTGGGTGAAAGCTGTCAGGAAATGAACATTTTGGAGGGCCGTAGGCTTCATCAAGTGACCACACCAGGGCACCATGATTGCTGAGGCCATCACTCGATGGGAAGAGTCTCCTGTGTTCACCTCTGGGCTCTCTGCTATGCCTCTTAGCCACCTGGCTCTGCAGTACTTTCCTAAAGAAGTTTCTGCACAGTTCCGTGCTGATGGCTGAGCATGTGAAGCATGGTTGACCCACGAGATGTCCTTGACTGCAAGCTCCAAGGGATCTCACCAGGAGATTCTTTTCTTTTGTTCACGGCATTCTGGGATCCAAGGTACAAGCATTAGCAAAACTTCCTTCCATTTCGGTTTTGTGTAAAGGCATCACTACCCTGAGCCCACAGAAGCAGGAATCTGCTATCTTTAGATATTTATGTAAGAGCTATCATAATTTTACCGCAGTCCAAAATCCCCTAATACCTCCCTATTATCAGAATGGCAAATTCCGCTGTCATTTCTAATATGTTCAGCTGGAGACACTTAATTTCCGCTTTTCCCAGTGTCCTGAACTTGCAATTGTTTGGCTCTCCATTTAAAAGTGCCCATGAATGCAGCCGAGGTCCCACAGTTCCATTAACAGAAGGCCGTAGCTGAGATCGGGCCAGGGCTGCCTGTCCAGGCTGTGCCCAGATGATAACCTGGTGCCATCTACCTGCGAGTTCACACCGAATGATGTTTCTCTGCCACTAAACTTTTAGCAACTGGATGTCTATGGCCTCCTGATTTTTAATGCAGCCAGCTCAAACCATCATAATATTTGCAAGTCATTTGTAATGTATTTATAGGAAGCCATCGCTCCATAGTGTTCTGAATTTCCTGCTTAGGATGCAATGGCAAAAGTCATTAAACATTAGCCGTAATAGTATTTTCACTGTAATAAAGTGTTAATTACTTCCACATGTTAATAGAGTTGGGGGAGGGAGTTTTGCTATTGTTACCCTGCCTAAAATAATTTCCATGTGATAATTTTCCAGGATATCAAAAACTGAATAATTATGCACTAATTAAGAAAGTAGGGCCTGCTCTAGGAGTTCAGACTGCATTAATTTTAATGTTTTTACAGTCCTTTAATTGGGGAAAGGGCTGTAAATTGGGAGCCGACGCACTTTTGCTCCTTCAGCGGGGCTTGCCTTTGCAATCTGCCTCCTATATACGGCAACCCAAGGTCAACACAAGTTTGCAAAATCCCTCCGCTCTTCATGAGGACTGTATCGGTGGTGAAGCGGGCATCGATCACTCTGACAAGCATTTAACTCTCCAAGAGCACATGCTCTTGCTTCTTAAATTATTAATTGCATTAAATACATTTTCATATCGTGGCCGGTTTGCTACAAACTGTTTCCTGGTGGGGAGGTGCCGTCCCCCCGCAGTGAGGCTGCCTCACCTTCTGTTGCTGCAGAGGACTCGGTGGTAGGTTGGCGAAGCTCGCTAAGGAGGTGTCTGTCAACCAGGGCTGGCCCGGGAAGCCCAGGTGGCAGGAGTGCTGCCCTTTTCCTTGTGGTTGGCTAGTGCCTGGCTGTCGGGCTGTTGCCCTTCTGTGGCTGGCCCCACTGCCTGGAGGCCATTTCTCAGATGAAGAAGAGTGCGTCTTTCCCTGGGGACCCCCCTTCAAAGTTGCAGCATGTGGCCATTGTGCCAGGAAGGTGGTGTGGAGGACCGGACCTTCCTGAGAGGACCCTTTGGATCCTGGAAGCCGTGCTGGGAAGCCCTAGTGTGTTGTCTCGCGTGGTCATGTGTTTCTCGAGTCTCCATTCTGCTACACACTGCGGTAAGGGGGAATCCACATCAACGGGGGTGTGGATGCAGTCCTAGGGTCGGCGCCTAGCATAGGCCACGGAGGCCACGGAGGCCAAGACTGCCCAGAGCATATGTGGCCTTGACACTGAAGCCAGCATCACACCTGCTAATCAGACTCCGAGCTGGGTTGCTATAGGGAAAGCCAAGGGGTCCACGGCAAGCAGCTCTGGTCCCGAGGGCCAGCAGGAAGGGGCAGGCTGGAGGGAGGTGCTGGAGATACTGATTGCCCCTTTGCATGAGCTGAGGGGTGCTGTGGACGTGGCCTGCCTTTCCAGCACCCATTCCCCACCTGTCTAAGGGCTGTGCGTGGCCACTGCAGCCTTCTTTGTTTTCAGGCTTCCATCTGGCTGAAGACCCAGCAGGTGACAAGTTGCACCTCGTGTTTCCCCTTCTCAATATGTCAAGATGCACTTCCTGGTTTTGTCCTCTGCGGATTTTATTTTGGGGACATCACTGAAGTTCTAGAGTGCAGAGTCTCCCACAGGCCTGGGAGGCATGCTGAGCGGTGGCCTTTGGTCTGGAACCTCTCTGGGGCTGGGGCTGGTGGGAGTTTGTGAAGGTGTCAGGGGCCCTTCCCTGGGGATGGACAGAGCAGGTCTCCCAGGGAAGCACGGGATGACAGATCATGGGGGCAACTCACGGCAAGGGCCTGGGTTGCTGACAATTTCACCAACTATTCTTTTCAATGTAGAGCTTAGATGTTGGCCACGGGTTCTTGAAACTGACCCATGGAGAGTTTCCTCTTCTCCATCATCTTCTTTTTCTGAAATCAGAATCTGAATTTCTCAAAGTGACTTTTCTTTCTTTTTCATGGTCCTGGGGATCTAACCCAGGCCTCCTGAACACTGGGGAAGTGATCTAGCACTGAGCCACACTCAGAGTGACTGCTCAGGGGAGCATTACAAGTGCTAGGCATGGACAAGGTGATGCCAGCTCTTTCAGAGAATCCGGGTCCCTTAGCAGAAGCCTGCATGGTCTGTGATGATCCCTGTGATCCACAGGAAGCTGGCAGAGGGCTCTCAGTGATGGGAGTGGGCATCTGCTCCTTCAAGGACAATGGCATGAAATCTATTGCTTAAAGTAGCCACATCGGAGACAGGCCACCCACAGCACTGGTCCACATCGGAGCCAGGCCACACCACTGGTCCACATCGGAGCCAGGCCATACCACTGGTCTGTATCAGAGCCAGGCCATACCACAGGTGTATATGAAGAGGCAGGGCACACCATTGGTCTATATGAAGAGCCAGGGCATACCACTGGTCGACATCAGAGCCCCCAGGAATATCAACTTGGCCTGCCCACATGTGTGTTCAGAACTCAGACACGGGGCCTGGAAATCAAACAAGACAGACTGTCTGCCATACCCCAGTGCTGGTCTCTGTTGGAGAAGCAGAGGGGCAAGTGGGGCTCAGCACCGGGTTAAGCAGAAAGCAGTTGAGGGAAGTGTAGTCAGGAGGAAGTGGAGGGGCCTCTCCCAGGGTCTTGTGGGTGCTGGTCAAGACTCCAGTCTTGTCCACTGCAAAGAGAGAGAAATTGGGGGTTTGTAGCAGACCTGAGACAGGTCTGCAGTGCAGAGAGACTCAACTGCAGAGAGCAGGAGGTGGCAGCATCAGGTGAGGGTGGTTTGCACCAAGGCTGTTGGGGTGGAGGTGAAAGGAGGGGGCTGTGGGTGTGCTTTGGAGAGCAGGCCCCAGGGGGTCTTGGTGGATTGGACATGCAGTCTAAGAGGAACCAGAGCCCATTGCACCTGTGACTGGCCGGGAAGCAGGGCTGCCACCTTCTGAGATGGAGGGCTGGAGGCTCCGTTTTGAACACATGAAGCTTAAAATGATGAAAGACTAAGTGGGGCTTCCTGCTGGGCTGTTGGTTTGGGAGCCTTTGGCTCAGACTCCGAAGTGGAAAGCCTACGTCCGTGTCTCCACCTTGGAGCCAGCTTCTGCCCAACACCTCTTGCCATTTTTGAGGATCCTTTCCAATCTGTAGCCACTGAGCATCTTGTATTGGAAAATGGGCATCAGAGCGGAAGTCAAGCACTTCCTTAAAAATCGGTAACCTAGGTTCAGATGAAGGCAGCTCTCCCCAGAGAATCTGATCATCCAGGCAGGGGCTGAACCAAGCGCTCTGCCTGTCCTTCCTTGGCAGTGGCATCCTTTCCAGCTCACGAGAGCTTGCCCTGCAAATTGTCCATGAGCCGATTACCTGGTGCTCATTTGGTGCTTATAAACTGCCTTCCAGATAATGTGCTCCTGGAAGGTGGGGATCGCAAGACGTGAACTGCGCTTTCATTGTCTCCCGTGTCTGGCACGGTGCCCTGTGAACTGTGTGTGATGAATGGTTGGTTGGTTGGGTAGCTGGATGAGTAAATGAATATAGTCATAAAAATATAGATGAAGGCTCTGCTGTCGTAGAAGGAAGAGAAAGATAGGTGTGCTCCTTTTATTATGCTTAGCAAAAAAATCCCACTTATAACCTGCTTTGGTTTTAGGGTCGATTGAAAGAAAATTGAAAGTAAATGTATTAAGAGGAGATGTGGTTTGAGGTTTGACAGTCTAGGCTCTGGTTTGACAGTTGATTTGAAAAATCTATTATTGGTTTAAATGTTTACATTTAGAGTATGAGACAGAGGAAAAGAGAGAGCAGGGAGGGGACATTGCAAAATCAGAGAGAGGAAAAAGATGAATGAGAAGTATTAGATTACATTACCCCCTCCCTCTCCAGCTGGGCTCCCTCCTGAGTGCTCTAATTTTAAAACAATACATCTCAGGTGCACTGACTCGGTGTAGTGATGGCCCTTGGTTCAGGACACTCTCACCGTTTGACCATGCGTAGCCCTATTTTATGTAGCTGTGTATTAATAATATGATGAACACCCATAAGCCCACCACTGCCAGAGACCATGAGGGACTCAGAGCGCCACCTTGTCTGAGAGCGGCCACCCCGCTTGACCTATTGTGCAGCATCTTCATTGGTGCCCTTTGTCACCTGTTCAGCCCTGGCTCCTGCTCCCCCTCCTAACGCACCTTTGGCTGAACTCACATATTCATCCTTACCTTGCATTTTCGAGAACACTTGTGTTAGGAGTGACTTTTGCACCATGCCCTGGATCGTGGAAAGGGACTGCTGGAGGGAGGCAGCGTCGATAGGATGCCCGAGCTCTCGGCACACGTGGGTGTGCTCCTGGAAGTGAGAACCTTCTACGGAAGGCACTTTTATATGAGGGACTGGCGAGGTGACCTACAGGAGCTCCAAAGGCAGGGCCGGAAAGCATATGTGACATGTGGGACGTGTGTGCTGGCACTAGCGGCTGCAGCTCCGTGGCTGCCCTCTTCATGGCTCCCCTCCCAGTGACTTGACGTGGATCGCTCACGTAGCCATTGAGTCGGTCTGGGGAGAGACTGGGCTGCGGGGTGACAATGTGGTGAGGCCGTGGGAGTGCAGATACGAACACACACTACAAATGAGAAGAGAGTGGGTAGAAACAGGACCGTGTGGCCCTGGGCACGTCCGCCTCAGCGCTGGCATCAAGGGCTGCCGTGCCCCACGTTGAGTCTGCGGCATGTTCATTCGGAAGCCCACTCATTAGTTTGGTTCCTAAGGAAATCCAAACAGGGAAAGTGGTGTTAGCATGCACGATGAGTGGGTGGCGTTACCCAAAACGCTGGCAGCACAGAGAACCCCAGTGCTGGGCTGCATCGGTGCCGCCCAGAGATCCGTCTCTGTGGTCATTGGGAGCAGCAGCAGCTGGGGGCTCCCTGTCTCCCTTGCTCAAACTCCTTCTTGTCCTCTGTGCGTCCGTGTTATGTCGTCAGTGTTTAGCAGACTGAGTGGCTGGCTGTAGCTAGGGGTTGGGTAGGGGAGCGTCAAGTCCTTCTGAAATTGTAAAGGTGCAGCACAAGGTTCCGAGAGCCGTGCTTTCCGGCGTTCTCAGATCATCCTTGGTGCGCACCCTCTGTAGTGTGACCTGCCAGTCCTGTGCATAGCACCAGTGCCAAGCACGCCACAGTGTCCGGTTCACCTCTGCCGTGCACTAATAAGGGCTCTGTGTGCATGCTCTGGGCTGAAGACCTAGCGAGCCGCAGGTTGCGCTCAGGATGGGGCACAGACCACCCTGCAGCAGGGTTCACAATGGTGGGAAAATGAAAAAGGGGGTCCCAGAAGGAGTTTGCCAGGTGGGGGATTCTCAGGCAGGGTTCCAAGGAGAGAGTGTGCCTCATAGGCCAGGACCAGCCCCTGCTCCACACAGAACTGGCTAATCCTTTTAACAGGACATGTGAGCGCTAAGTGGTGCCTAGAATGCTTTCAGTTCTAGCATTCTAGCATTCCGTGGGTTTGTGAAGCCAACAGCTCACTGCCTCCCAACCTCTCGGCCTCCCTGTTTCCTAAACAGTTACAAGGAAGGATGAGCAGGGACATTTGCAGAGTGCGAACCCTTGAGTTTGCCTAGAAAACAGATGGGATGGTGGGATCCCTGGAAAACCAGGACTGTGGCTTCTGTGGGAGGAGGTGCCAGCCTGCTGTGGATATGGGGAAGGTTGCAGATACCATCTTTGGTCCAGAAATGGTCAGTGACTTTGAGTCACTGCACAAATCAGCCACCCTGGCTGGGAGCCAGTCCAGGTCTTCAGCCTGCAGCAAACTTGAAGATGCCAGCAGGGCACGGCACTGCGGATGCCTTGGATCCATGCCCACCCTGGTTAGTGAGAACCAGCCGGGTGCACCTGAGGCCCCCTTGGCAGGGCCTGTGAATGCCTTTTTAAGAAAAGGCAAGCTGCCAACCGCAATGAAATATGCAATTGTCCATCTGTTGCTCAAATTAAAAAAAAATTTCCCCTTCCATTGCCAGAAATTTCTCTAACTGCTGTCCAGTGGTCTAACCTCACCATTGGTGGAGGGGGAGCAGGGGATTAAACAGGTTATTATCATTGGGGGCAGCAGTTGGATATGGGGGCAAGGACTTTCACTGGCATGAAGGAGAGAGAGGTAGGATTCTAGATGAATGCCAAGAAAACTAGCATCATCTTTAGCAAACAATGTGAGAACTTAAACATGGCTGTTTCCTATCAAAAGCAGATCCGAGCCTGAGTGGTTATTTCCCTCCCTCCTCCCAGCGTGGTCTGCCTCTCTATGCACCCTCCAGGGGCTGGCATTGGGATTTGCTCAGCGATGCCCTCTGATTAACGAGTATGTGTGTGAATAGGCCCTTATACGTAAGAGCTTTCTTTTACATTTAAGATTTCCTCTTCCCCGCCCCTAAGGTACGGTTCACATCAGACGTGAAGCTTCAGGAGATTCCTCTTCGTGGCCCATTCCTACCCTCCTTCTTCAGCTTGGTTTCCCCACCAACTCACTTATTTCCCTTCTTCTTCTCTGTAGGTGCAAAGGAGACCTGGTCAGATATGTCAAGCAGAGGTTCAAGGCTCTGGTAACTAATGATTTCCAGGGAAACATTGGTATTCAGGAACAAAGGCAGGAGCAAGCTTAAGGTGCCATCAGCCTCTTGGTACAGCACAGAGGGACTCTGCCTGGTGCTCACGGGGAGCTTCCAAGAAGAGCCCCCCAAGGAAGGATGACCTGAACCCAGAGATAGGGCTGCACTGGTCCCTACATGTTGTGGCAGGCACAAGGTGGGGGTGACTCAATAGGCATGTGCTTGAAACAAGCCCCTAGGTGGGCTGTGGGAGGCCTGGAAAGGAAGCTAGGACCACATGGATTGGAGGGGAATCAAAGTCAAAGACCAGGGCCAACCTGCCCCACTGCATTCCCCACCTGAACGGATCAGAGAGGCTTGACCTACAAGGATTCTTGGCTCCTCCTCCTCCTTGGCCCTCCCTCAACCCTGCAGCCTTCCTCTCCCCCTCCTTCTTTCCTTCATGTTGAGTCCCTCCTAGTTTTGGTGTTAGGTTACCTCTTGCTTGGTACAGTATGTTGGGAAGAACTGTCTCCTCTTCAGTTTTTGAAATGCTTTAGGAAGCATCGCTATTGTGCTTGTTAACTGTTGGGCAGAGCTCAGCGGTGAGGCTGTCTAGTCCTGCCTTTCCTTTGATGGGAGATTGTTATTACTGAATCAACCTCATCACTCGGTTCTGGCCTGTCCCTGCTTCCTAGTCTTCGTATTTCATCTTGGTAAGGTGCGTGTCCAGGACTAGCCCATTCTTCTAGATCACCAAAGTTGCTGGTGTGCACGCAGTTATTTGTAAAATTCTCCAACCGTCTTTGCCTTTCCGGGTGCTACTTCCAACGTCTCCATCTTTATCTTGACCTTGTTTACTTGAATCTTTTCCCTTTTTTTTGGTAGTCTAGTTGAGGGCTTGTTGATTTTATCTGTCCAAAGAAAAAGCTCTTCATTCTGGTGTGTGTGTGTTTCACTTATTTCTGCTCTGATCTTTTATTTCTTGTCTCCTACTAATTGGGGGCTTGGTTTGTTCCTTTGGGGTGCAGGAACTGGGTGCTTGTTTGCACTCTCTGCCATTCAGTGCAGGGGTTGGTTGCTGTCCACCTCACTCCTGGTGCTGTTTAGCTGAGTTCCATGGGTTTGGGAATGTTATCACTCCATTTAATTTGTCTCAGGATACTTTCCAATTCTGTTCTTGATTTCTTCCTTAATCTGTAGATTGTCCACTAGAAGGTTGTTTCACTTCCATGCATTTGCATCATTTTCAAAGTCTTTCTTGTTATTGATTTCCAGATTATTGCAGAACATTGTGTATTGGAAAATGCACTTGATGTGATTCAGTGTTTACAAACTTGGTTGATATTTGCTTTGTGACCTATCACGTGGTCCATCCTGGAGAGGGTTCCATGTGCTGGGAGTGTGTGTTCCACAGTTTTTGGGCAGAATGTTCTGTGGATGTATGTGGGGTCTGTTTGGTCTATCCCGGAGAAGGGTTCCACCTGCTGGGAGTGTGTGTTCCACAGTTGTTGGGCAGAACGTTCTGTGGATGTATGTGGGGTCCGTTTGTCCATCCTGGAGAGGGTTCCATGTGCTGGGAGTGTGTGTTCCACAGTTGTTGGGCAGAACAGAACGTTCTGTGGATGCATGTGGGGTCTGTTTGTCCAGGATGCATGCAACCCTGCTGTTTTCTTGTTGATTTTCTGTCTTGAAGGTCTTTCTATCGCTGAAAGTGAGATGTCAGATTCTCCTAATGTTACTGCACAGGGCATTCTCTGTTAGGTCTGCTAATGTTTACCCCATGTATTTTGGTCTGATGCTTTGAGTACATATAATATTTAGAATTCTTACTTCTTGCTGGAAGGGATCACTTTATCACTATGTGATGCTTTCTTTTCTCTCTGAACTACTTTTGATTTAAAGTCTACATTATATGATATGAACGTGGCTATCGTTTCTTATGGATGCCAGTTACATGGCATAACTTACTCCCTCCATTCATGTTCGGTCTATGCATGTCCACATGAAGTTTATCTTTGTATTTTCTTTTACACTTCATTGATTTCTGCTCTAGTTTTTATTATTTCTTTTCTTCCCCTTTCCCTGGACTCAGTTAGGTGTGCTTTTTTTCCTTTGTGGGAAGGATATTAAATATTTAATTTTCACTCTTTCATCTTTCTTTTCTTATATATATTTAAGATGACAAAATTTTCCTCTGAGCACTGCTTTAGCTATATAGCATGTATTTTTTATTATTTTCACTTAGAATAAGTAACTTTACAGTTAGATTTATAGTTATTGGGATTTTCAGTGTGGCTTCCTTTCCAAGAATTTGGGGATTTTTCACTACATTCTGTTACTGTGCAGGTGCCCAGAACACTTAGAGGACACACTCTGGACAGTCCTAGTCCTTGGAGATCTAGTTAGATTTGCTGGATGACTCGGCATCTGGTCCCTTTTAGCAGATGCTCCAATTCCGTTCTTGAAAAGAATGTTTATTTTGACACAATTGAGTACAAATGAGGTCACATTAGTCAGACACACTGTGAAGATCTTCCATGTCATTCCTGGGCACTGCCCGTCTTATCAGCGACCGTGGAGGTGTTTGAAGCTCCAGTGTGGCTCTGCACTTTCCTTTCCTCCTCTGTCCTGCTGCTTTCGCTCCACGAATTCCAGAGCTATCAGCAGCGCCCACACGTATGATTGCCAATTCTTTCAGATGAACTGACCTTCTAAGATCATGGTACATCCCTTTTTATCACTGGCAATAATTCCTGCATTGCAGTCCCCTTTTTTCTCATGTTAATATACACATCAGCTTTCTTTTAGAGTTTGTACAGCACGTGATTTGTGGCCTTGTACTTCAAACTCTCTGCGCCCTAGAACTTGGAGGCACAGGCTGAGGTCTCCGTGTGTTCATTTGGTCTAGTCCCTTTTCCCCTTTCCTGTTTCCTTCACTGACTCACATCTTACGTGACTGCTTGTGTATCAGAATACACAAATTCACCACGCTAATGTCTGCTTTTTACTTATAACTTTAACATTCTTTCCTTTATCAGTGCAATGAGAAGACCTTAGCCCTAAAAGTGCTCCTTCATTTCCTTGACCAATTTCCTTCTTGAAATCCTTCTCACTTTTTGTTCTAAGTACTCAGGCATCTGAAAGTGCTGTATGCTTCCAAACCACTTTCTACAAAATTCTATTTGCTCTCAGTCCACTCCTGAGCCTTCTCTGAGCATTTTTCTTCATACCGCTGACCCTAAATGTTGATCATTTCTCATGATCTTTCCAAATTACCTCTGGAAAACTATTATGTTACTGTGACTTCCGCCCTCCCATTACTGCTTTTAAAAGTTGTAAAAGTTGGGGCTGGAGCGCTGGCTCGGCAGTTGTGCTCGCCCAGCATGCGCAAGTACACGGGTTCAAACCCCAGCTCCCACGTACACAACTAAGTGTCAGAGCAACAAAAGCCATGTGAAAAACTCAAGAAAAATTGATTCTCTCTCTCTTTCTCTCTCTCTCACTGTCTTCCTCTCTTAAAAACTAAAAAGTGATATAAGTTCTACACATGCGTTCCCATGGCCTTGTTGGTGTTCGTATGCCCCCTAGGCACACAGAAGTCACTGTGACCAAAGCTTACAAAGTATCCCTCCACTTTCTCCAAACCTGACCCTCCCCAAGACTGTTGCTGACAAATGACTTAAGCTTTGACCTGGGGATCTGAGCCAGGTGTCTGGAAGTCATCGGAGGCGCCCCAGCAGTTTGGCCAAGAATCTGACCTCCCGACTGGTCTGGGAGCTTCTGTCTCACCCCTCCCTGTTCCCCATGGCTAGCATGATGTTCTCCTCAGCCAGTGCTTTCCCCGGAGGCCAAGCTGGACCTCGGTCACGCACCTACAGCCTTCTGCGATCTAGCTGCACCCCTGTCACGCAGCTCCCTGCACTGTCCTGGCGCTGCAGGCTTTGGTGGCTGTACGCCAGGCCGTGTAAGCCCGTGTTTTTGCATGTCCACGCACGCACCTGGGCGCTCTACCCAGAGTGCTCCTCTCCTGCCTGGGAGTTCAGCCACTCCAACCCGTCTCTTCCACGGGGTGTCTTCCAAATACCACAGAACTACTGAGATGCTGCTTACCCTGATGTTCTCAGACACCTCGGATGCTCCCGTTATGGCAAAATTTTCTACCTGTCTCTTCTCACCTCTCAGTTCCAAGTCCCAGACTCTGTTTCTCAGACTTCTCATTTCCCAACACGCAGGCACGCGCGGGGGACTTGATGCTCGTCTGCACGCTGACGTAGTGAAAACAAGGTAAAAAGTTTCATTACTGCAGCTACCGTGCTCTTTCTTGCTTTTTATTGATGTGTAGGTTTAGAAATATTTTGGTAGCACATGGAATACAGGTATTTCTGAGTTTTTATTTAACTTTCATTACTTCCAAAAATACTTTACTTTGCACACGATGAGCATGAAACCTTTTCTCACCGAATACACCATCAGTCCTGGTGGTTTCTGAGTTGCGTTTCGCAGTCGTCTTAGGACTGATAGTCTCCACTCATAGAGAATGAATGTAAACTGAGTTATCATCGAACAGTTCAACCAAAGTCTAACCAGAAACCAGATTTGAAAGTAGGTCACAAACTATTTCGCTTTAGTCCTTTGTTTTTCCATTAACTGATTCTGTTTGGAAGTCTCAGTGATTAAATTGATTAATTACAGTGATAGTGAATGGCAGATCAGCACTGCAAACGTCTTCCAGCCTGGCTTACAGTTGACAATGGTCACTTGCTTTGACAGTGATCGCTGTCACTGTTTAACGAGCCCAGGTCACTGTAATGGACATTTATATTTATATCTATACCTGTTATCTCATTTAGTATTCTAGCCTTTGAGGAATAGATTTTTTTAAAATTTATCTTTTTATCTGGGCTTTGTTTCCCAGACACTTAGTTGTGTATGTGATGCTGGGTTTCGAGCTGGGGTCCTTGTGCATGCCAGCCATGCACTCCAACTGCTGAGCCACTGCTTCAGCCCAGGAATAGGTATTTTTATCCCCATATTGAGGAGGAGATTTAAACTCCTACGGGTTAGGAGAGTTTCTAGAAGCTTCCTAGTCTGGGAGCTGCAGAGCAAGAGGTCATCTCTGGATCTGCTTTGCCCCGAAGCGGGGGCTTTCCTTGTGGGGCACTGCCCCTGTTCAGCCACTCCATCCCTCAGGGCACAAACGGCTTATCTGCCCTGCACACAGCCAAGTCCCCGACACCTGCACGTGTTAAGTGGAGGCTCACACAGGTGTGAGGACGGGGACAGCCAGTAGCTGTGTGTGGTTTGGTGGTCCTTGAGCAAGAAGAGGGAGTAGAGGCCTCCTGCTTGTTCCTACCAACGATGCCCCTGGGGCTGTGGACACTCAGGTCTGTTCTGCTGGGTCTGATGGGCATGACTGTCCCTAAGGAGGTGTCATGGCTTCCAATCCAAGAGCTACCTGGGTGAACGATGTTCCTCCTCAAGGGTCCATGTCCTTTCTATGCAACAAAGTGACACTTTTTCCTCCAGTGGGCAGAGGCTCTTTCTCCCTCAAACAGCTCAGCTGTGGCGTGATCTGGGGTACCCTCTGACTCTCCCCAGCGGGAGAACCTGCAGCACTGGCTGCCAGTGAGTGGCCAATAGAAATCACAGAGGTTTTCTGTGTCCCATCTCTCCTTTGACCTTGGGAAGGCTGAAGATCAGGAAACACGGGATAGGGTGGCTCCAGTTCATGGAATGTCACCATGTGCCATGACAGAGGTACTCACCTGTGGCAGGAGAAATCAGAAATGCAAGTTGTTGCTGCCCTCGGGAAGGGCTGCTCACCGCCTAGGGTGGAGCAGTTGACAGGCAGGGCCATCGCCCTCCCTGCTAAGCCTGCCTAGAAGGAAAAGCTCACCTGTCCCTTTTGGGAAAGTACCTTTCCCAAGGTGGCGTAGCATTTGTCCAGTCGCACCCAGAGTCCTGGACTTTAACGTGGAGAAGGAGAGGCTGAGCCGCAAGGATAAAGAAGGTTACGGAGGGAGATCCCTGAGCGGATTTTTAGCAGTGAACCAGGAACAGGATCGGCAAAACCGCACATCAGCATCGAGGCTGGGACCTCGACCCCACTACCCAGCTGGCACTTCATGTTACACAGGAAGCACGGCCTGTTAATGCAAGGTGGACCGTTGATGGAAGCGTCACACCCAGTTCAGGCCCAAAAAGCCAAGCGCCTTAGTGTATGGGGACGGAGAACGTTCCTGTTCAGCAGTGAGGAGAGGAAGTGTCTGCTCCAGGAGAGCTTTTTCAGAACTGTACGCGCTGCTTTCCCGTAGCTTTTCAATAGCTCTTCCTTTCCAAGGAACTTCGCAATGCCACCAAATACCAGGTGTGTCAGAAATGTCATGGAGGAAGTCAGAATTTTTGCGGTGTGGCAGGAATCCCTCTAAGAAACCTGAGCCAAATCCTGGCTGGATCTCAGCGCTTGGCGACCTGGGTGACCTTGGCAGCAGGCCCACCATCTCCCCAATCCAGGTCTCATTCTACAATGTACCTGCAATGGAGGGTCATTATGAGGGCCACTGTGAGCATTCCCATGAGGAGGGAACCGGGTCCAGTGCCTGCCACCTGGAGACCGATCCTTGCTCATCTTGATAAGTCTCCTTAAGGTCCTCTGGAGGTATGTTTGGGAAAGAGCTCTAGCGTGGCCTGGACAGTTCGTGTTCCCGGGCCTTCTTTACACCTCTGGCTGTCCTCATGAGCTTTGGCTAGCTCTCAAAATCTTGTTTTCCTCATTGGCAAAGTAGAGAGGTTTGGGCTGTATGATCACTGTTATTGCTTTCATGCAATTTAGCTCAATGCTTTAAAAAAATTCATACTTCACACAGTAAAAGCAGCACTTGGCATGTTCAGTGAAGACAAATGAAGACTTTTAAATCAGGTGCCGCTCAGATCGTCTGGGTGATGAAGGCTGTCACAGGTGGAGGTGAGGCACACAGAAGAAGGGGGTGGGGTTATTTTTCACTTTAAAAATGAGGTTTCCTTTCCTAGGATTGTTGCTGGGGTTCGGTCATGAGATTCCAGCTGCTGCCAAGGTGAGGTGCCAGCAGGTCCCATCCTCCGAGCCACAAAGGCCTCTTCACCTGCAGTGGCCCGGCAGGAACTGCGGCTCCTTCTCCATCCTCTCGGGAACTGGCAGTCAGCACTGCAGGGGCAGAAGAGTGCTTGGAAGAATTCCTGCCAGGACCAAAGGTGGTGAGTGTAAGTGGAAAGTCACAGAAGCTGGAGGACAAGGACGCTGGAACAAAGGTGCAGATTCACCAGTGACAGGGAGACCCCTGGGTGAGGATGAGCAGGCATTAGCTGGGTGAAAGCAAGGGACAGAGTGCCCAGAGGTCCTTCCAAAGTGGAAGGAAGAGGCCGAGAGGCCCTCTAGAGCTGGAGGAGGTGCCAAGTGCAGGTTACAAAGCCGGGGACAGGATGGTCGGGGTGGTGACTCAGCAAGGGGCTAGGGACAAACAAAGATGGTGGTGACTTCCTGCGAGACTGCCATCAGGACTGGGATTCCACGTTGGATTCCCGTGATTTCTTGGAGGGGCTGTACTCAGGGAATCTTCACACCATCCTCTTACATTCAGCCCACTTCTGTTTGCTCTCCAGAGAAGGGTGGGAGCGAGCCAAGACAGGTGAGCCGCTGTGGCAATTCCACAGAGAGTCAACCATGACTGGGAGTGGGGTGCAGTAGGGGACAGGATAACTGGGTCTGCTCAAGACAGAACCTCCTGCGCTTGGCGACGGAGGCGATCAGGAAGGACGCCATGGTTTTTCCCCTTGATAAACTAGAGGATGGTGATGTCACTGGGGCAGTGAAAACTGGGCTGGGAATGCAAACGATTCAGAAGATCCACCTGCACAGGTAAGGTCTAAGCTAAGACGTCCGAGTGATGTCTCAAAAGCGGTACTGACTACACATAACATTAGGGGCATCAGCACACAGGTGCCATTTAAAGTTGTAGAAGTGGACACCGCGGGCTGATGGTGGAATGAGCAGAGGGAATGAGGAGACAGGGTGGAGACTAAGTGACGTTACCAAGCAGCCCAGTGAAGCTGCCTTGAGAATCTGGTTGACCCGGACTCAGAATACACCAGGCAATTCAGTACCTGGATCTGGAGGGAAAAGAAACTACCATAAACTACGGTGTCCACCACGGTGGGTTCAGCAAGGGACGCCGTGTTTGAGGAAGGACTCCCGTCAGCAAGAGGCAGAGAGTACCCAACTGCTTCTGAAAGATGCTGGGACCAGGATGTGCCGTGAGAGCAGAGGTGATTGGCAGGGCTCAACTGGCTGAGCTGGGCACCCAATGAGTTCTGGTTTCCGGTTCTACAACATATGAAGGAGAGCCACAGAAGGCAATTTCCCTCCAACATGGAGAGCCACCGCTCCCTCTTCCCCACGAGTCAGACCCTTGGCACCTCCAGCCTCTCATTCGGGTTTCATGACGTCATCTCTCTGAATCCAGTGACCAGTGTTAGCAAGGGCATGGATTGCTTCACAATCTGTTAAGTACCTCTCTACCACGATTAGACGTCACCAACTTTGTATTCAGGATATGATCTTTTTTTCACATAAAAATAAGGATCGGAAGGTCAAATCATTTGAAAAATGTTGAGTTAAATACCCTGAAAGCTGCTTCTTCACTGCAAAATCTTCCATGGACTAATGGGCTTTGTCTCCAAAAAGGAAAGAAAGCAGGCTTTCCCAGAGTATTTGGTTTTTGTTCCCCCAATCAAGCATCTCATGGAATAGTAATACTGAGGAACACAAAATAAGAAATGATTCCCGCTTCCTTAACACTGCCATAACTGTGTTTCTGGAATGTGTTTTCTCTTCTGTTTCCAGAGAATCATTTTGCACTGCAAGAAGAACACTACTAAGGGTCCAACAGACAAGAGTGCCCAGACCCTGTTGGTAAGTCCTTTTCAACTGCGTAATTCCAGAAATTTGCAGATGTCACTTGATGCGTTCTCTGCCACAGGCTCAGAGAACCTGACTGTGTGTGTGAGGGTGGGAATTGAAGCCGGGCACCTGAGCAGACCGGGGGAGACTTGTCCTCTGCAGGCGAAGTGTGCATCCGTCAGGAAATGCCCACCTGGTGGCGGCTTGCTTCCCGGGGCAGAGGCTTTCTGTGGCCCCCTCCTGAGGATCTGAGCTGAGGTCCTCTCCCTTCCTCCTGTGGAAGCAGTCCCATCTAGCTAGGGACCCAGATACCTGCTGCTGTGGAGGCGGGGAGGACCCTAACAAAGACAGATGATGTGAGGGCTGAGAAAGACATTCTTCAACTTTTTCTTTCCTGCTTCAATTTCTGTTTGCCATTGCATTAATTAGAAATTTAGGTAAATGACACAAGTGCCCCAATTTTTTATATCTGCCAGGAGAACAATTAGGCCATTAGAAGTAACAAATCGTTTGGACTCACGTTGCCTGTTGAAAATTTTCAAGCTACATTATTTCTGACAACAACAAAAAAAAAACAAATAATAGTTGTTTTGGCTAATTTTTACCAGAAGCCACGTGGGCCTCGGCAGATGCAGCCGGTGCTGGCTTGGTCCCCAGTTGTGCTTCAGCCGAGTGAGCCGGCTCTGGCGGGCGCCCGTCCCTTTAGGTAAACAGTTATTTACATGAACTGCAACATTTTTCTTTGGTGACAATTTCTAATTGTTCAGGCAACCAACGGTGATCTATTAAACACCCGGAAAAAGACTTCACCTGTGAAACAAATTACTTTAGATTAACTACCCTTTCAAAAGAAAGGCAAAATTTCAAGACGGACAAATGAGACCCTTCTCGTGCACATATGGTAAGTGCTTTCAACACGTCCCGGCTGGTCCCCACTCCAGAGAACAATCCTCGTGATGGAGGGCAAGGCTGCCTGGCTCATCTGGGGGTCTTTCCACGCCAGCATGTGCTGCTCTGTGCTCAGAAGGGATCCTGCAAGGCTGAGTGCCGCAGGTCCCTTGGTGTCTGTGGCCCCCCCTCTCACCAGAGCCTTTGCCTCGTGACTTTAACTCTTTCTGAGGCATAGGTTGGTGCGGGGCTCTCTCTAAAATCTCCAGTCCTTCCCTACCTTTTACGCATGATTTCTGACTGTTTAAATTGTCAGTGAGTATCTGCTGAGACACATCTATTGGACTCACCCAAGTGTCTTCCATGCTGGGTGGATTGATGTCCCTGGCCCTGAGCAGGGACAAGCTAGAGTAAGTTAAAATAAAAAACCACAGACCCTTCCGTGTGTAAAACCATAACGGAGAATAAAATCTTGTTAAAAAAATAAAAAATATCAGTGACCATATGTAATTCTGCAGTCGCTCAGCTCCGGGTGCTGACGAGATGCGTTGAGGGTGCATATTCAAGGTCAAGGTCAGACCCCTGCTGGACGG
The DNA here is from genome assembly GCA_004027875.1 of Aplodontia rufa. Taxonomy (NCBI): domain Eukaryota; kingdom Metazoa; phylum Chordata; class Mammalia; order Rodentia; family Aplodontiidae; genus Aplodontia; species Aplodontia rufa. Next base: position 9,256 of record PVKS010015016.1, on the reverse strand, counting down.
GGTTGAACAGTGCTGCACCCCCAAATTCCTGGGAGCTTTGAGTATGCCTGCATTTGGAAATGGGGTCTTTGAAGATGCACTACTTAAGATGGGGCCACGATGGAGCAGAGTGGCCCTAAAGCAGTGTGACTGGGGTCCCCATAAGGCGAGAAGACAGGGATAGGCACATGGGGAAATGGTACCAAGCGCAGTCTGCAGCCAGGGTCCACAAGCCCAGGAGCACCAAGGAAGCTGGGGCGAGGGGTGGGGCAGTCTTCCAGAAGCCCCCCGGGAGCCAACTCTGCCCATCCGCACCACAGGTGCTGGCCTCCAGGGAGGTACACTTCTGTGGTTTGGGGGCTTCCTGGCCTGTGTCGGCTTGTCATGGGCCAGTTCGCCCACTATGAGCAGCCTCACAGGGAAGGCAATGCCATCCCAGCCCCTGGGGCCCCCTCACTCCATATCAGCTGCTACTCCAGAAGGGTAGGGGCAGGGGTCCAAGGAGAGGCCAGGAGAGGCAGGCAGGAGCTGCCCTGGGACACCCAGGAGGATGTGGGGATGGAGTGCAGATAGGACGATGGCTGGGGTGGGATGCAGTGGGCTGAGCAAGAGGTGGCAGGACGCTGGACTCTGCCTGTGGCGTCACAAAACACACTCGCAGGTTCCTCTCAGCGGAACATCTCAGTTACCCAGTGCACGCTTTCCACGGAGTTGAGGTGATGCAAAGGGCGCTCACCTGTAGACTCTTCCTGACAAGTCAACGGTGGGGGAGACGGCAGTGACCTTCAACCCCGCACGGGTCCGCTGAAGAGGGTTTGAAGGTCCAGTCGGGTGTCCATTTGGCTCATCTCTGGGCGGCGGTGGTGCCAGGAGCAGCCCTGGCCTGAGGGTGGAGCGGCTGGCAGAGGCGGGCTCCTGCTGGGTCTCACCTTTCCTTCCCGTGAGCTGCGAGGACGCGGACAGCTTCCCCGCCACCTCTGAGGTAAAGCAGCTAGGACCCGTCCTCTGTGAGGTGTCCTGGGGTCTCTGCCCCTGCAGAGAATTTGCAGTAGGAGCGGGTGCATTTCATGCTGACCTGTGGCTCTTATTGATTTGAGGGAGTCACTTACACCATCACTCTAATAGTCAGACACATAGAAGGAATTGGGAGACGTGGGGGATGGTGGTCAGGTTCCCTTGGCCGTGCACACGATGGAAGCCACCTTGCCTGGGGAGTGGTCCAGGCTGACTCAGCCCAGGGTCTCACTTCTCTTTGCAGTGGGGTTTTCTCTACAGAACCCACAAAGAGATGCAGGTTTCTCAGACCAAACCCCTACACGCAAGCAGCTGTGAAATCTGATTTGCTCTTGTGTTCTGAGAACGCTGGAGTGCAGTGGCTTGTTCCGGGTCATGGACAGGAAGGAGGGAACTTTCTCACCGTCTCAGGGCTCATAAAGCTTCTCTAGGGCTTCTGTCCCATCGCTTAGACAGAAATCAGCCACTGGGGTTGACACCAGCTTGTGTTGGTGCGTTTGTGGGTTTGTAGCTAACTTCATGAACACTTTTCCTTCTGGTTGCTGGAATCAGGTTGCTTGGTGGAATTTTTCCCAGGCCCAGCTGCAACTGCTGCCAATGGCCCTGAACTGTGACTTCTTTTTTCTATGGCTACTTAGTTCAGGGGTCAGCCCTGAGCGGAACATCTGGATTTTGTTTCTTTTTCTAGACAATATTGTATTGTCTGGAAGAAGCTGAGTTGGTTCTTGTGTTTGTGTTGCTCATGCATTTTAAAAACGACAGCATAGTTATCACTTTAGGAACCTAATATATGTTTTCCACTCAAATATTTTAGATCTAGATATTTTCCAAAACCTGTTTAATGACTTATATGAAGCTTTGTGCATTACTCAATCTAATAATGTGCCTGTTTAGGTTTGTGCAACAGCTCGGCAGGTCTGTCATAGAGAAATAGCTTTAGGAAGTGAGTGTTCTCATTTATTTAGAAAGGAGGACTGGGAGTTCTTGACCATACACAGGCTGTATGTCTGAACTACCTTCAGAGTTAAATAGAATTCATTGAGAACTTTTTTCTTCATTCTTCCAGAAGAACTTTGATGTTTACGTGTCAAGCTAAAGTTAGTTATTCTGTACAAACTTTTCCTGAGCATGGGAAAGTAGAACATCTTTTCCATTCATTTGATAAAATGAGGAGATTCTTGACTTCAAGGCTTGCTGAAGACATGCAAAGAAACCTAGAAGTCAGCATTACCTATGAAAATAGATGCGAGAATCCAAAATATGTCATTAACTTAACCACAAGGAACAAGATATTTGAGAAATGATCAATGCCAACATTGTCGGGCTTGAGTGGGGAAGTCTTTGTGTCCGTGGACCTCATCTGCTTCTCGAGGGTCCCAGGGCTTGGAGAAGTCGAGAGAGCTTTGGAGCTGAGAACTGGGCCTCTGTTTCCTGAGCTTAGATTCCAAACTTGAGAAAGACACACCATTCATGGTGGAAGACACTAACGGGCATTTGTCACCAACCTAGAACTCAGGAGAAACACACATGAACTCGTGGAGGATGTTGGAGAGTCACTTGGCAAAATTTAACATTTGTTCTGCATAATTATTCAGGGAAAAGGGGACGTTTCTGTGACACGGACTCAACTTGCTCAAACATCACTCGCTCTCCACTTCCAGACTTCTCTCAAGTTCTGTCTTCTGCAGTTAAGAAAGACACTATGCAGAAAGTTACATGTGAAGTATTTTAAAGGGGCGTTTTGTAAGTTTCCATGAGCTTTTTTGAATGCAAGAACAATGACACGTACATCCGGGACGGAGGAGATGAAGTTAGCGTTGTTTGCGGATGATGTAACTCTTGAGGGAGCCGACTGGAAACATTATGACTGCGAAGATAGCTTTATCCCGTTAAAGAAATCAACAAATTTTAACAGTTTAGCTAAGAATAATTTTCAGATAAAATTAAACTGTTGTGTAGAAAGCAGTTTTTCTTTAGCAGAAAACAACTAAAAGCATAGTGGCAAGAAAGATCCTATTTATGATAGCAATAGAAATAAAAACCACATCTGAATAAACTTAAGAAATGTCCTGGAAAAGTATTAAAAAATATAAAACTTTGCCAAGGGACAGGAAGAAAAGGAAAGGCTTAAACGAACACGAAGAATAATGCTCTTGCAGGAGAAGATTTAGTGGTGCAGATGTCAGCTTTCGCCTAATTCATCTACAAATTCAATGAATATCCAATTCCAGTCCCCGGGAGACCCGGGGTGGAACTTAGCAAAATGTTGTTAAAGTTCATCTGGAAAAATAAATGGCTGAGAAGAGCCAAGGAAATTTTGAAAAATAAGAATAATGAGAGAGGACTTGACCTACTAGATATTAAAATACTAGAGTGATTAAAACAATGTGCTTTTGGTGCAGCGATACATGGATCAATAGAACAGAGAAGAAATTTCAGAAAGAGACATAAATAATTTAGTACATAATAAAGATGGCATTTGAGGATAGTAAGAAAATGATGGATTTTAAGTAAATAGTTTGGGGCAATAAGTTAAGCATTTGGAAAAAGTTAGACCCCCTCCTTTACAATTAGACCACCAAGAACTAGCAGATGGATTAGTATTTTAAATTTAGGAATGGATCTGTACCAGTAGAGAAAAATACCTGTGTAAAGGTCGACCTAATCTTTCTGTGGCAAAAGTTTTTTAAAGAGTGCGTGGTCTCATGAAAGAACTAAGAAAGAAAAGTCGGTAGATTTGAATTTATAAAAGCCTACTTAGAAGTTAAAAAATTGCAATGCAAACAATAGGTTATGACGATATGTTTTCAACTTATAATAGGTCAAGTGTTACATGTAATATCTAAGGAATTCAAATCACGAAGGGAAATGGAAAGTGGAAATCCCATTGTTAGGAGTTTATCCCTGCACTGGTAAAACTCTCTCAATCGCAGCACGTGCACACACACACACACACACACACACTTCATTCTGATGCTATTATTAAACAGCAATTGCTTGGGATACCAAGCAATTGGGGTAAAAATGATGGTTTGTGGTTATATGGAAAAACCTCTACTCTTATTAAGTATGAAAGCAAAGAAAGTTGCTGTTTGTGTACCTCTGAGTGTGTGTGTGTGTGTGTGTATGTGTGTGTGTGTGAGGGTTTTTTTTTATTTTTGAACAACCTTACAAGATTTTAACAAAATAATATAAAATGTGTATATATTCTGGATATTGCAATTATCCCCAGGAGTGCCCCCCCAATTACCCTCCCTTATCCCACCCTTCCCCTTCCCACTATATCTCTAAAAAAAAGTATTAGGTTGTAAAGCATTACATCTTATCTTTTTTTAGAGATATAGTGTGTGTGGTTTTTGTGAAGGAATCAAAGAACAATATTTTCAATGATTATTTGAGAAAAGGATCAGGTTGGTTTTAGGCTTAGAAAGGAAGAACTCTGGAATTTTCTAATCTTATATATGTACATTTAAAAAAATGTTAGCAGATTTGTTGGGGGTGAGATTATGGACAAGTTCACTTCTTTTTTTCTTTGTGCTTCTCTGTAGTTAAAACATGACTGCAAACAAATAGTAAATTTCAAATTAAAGTGTGAAAAGAAAAAAATGCAGGTTTAAAAAGGTAATTAAAAGAAATACAAATGATGATAAGCAATCTTTCAACTTGGCTAATAATAAAATGTAAAAATTTACTTATGGAGTTGAATATATAGGATTTTATTTTATTTTATTATTTATTTATTTACTTATTTTAAGTGAGAGGGACAACAAGAGGGCTCTGAAGCCACTAAAGGCTTCTTGGCCTTTCAAGTTCTACTTTAAGATTTATCCTAAGTAAGTAGCTGTAGGTGTCAGTGAAGTCTTGGCCTCGGATATTTTTATTGGAATACTTTCAGTGATGGAAAAAACGTGTGAACACTAGTACATCCGTGGTACCCTATCATGAGATCATAGGAAACCATTGAAAATAGTTGTGTGAAAAAAAGTCAGGAAGACTGTTTGATATAAAATGCTAAATGTAAAATGTAGGCAATAAAGCAATCTGAATGGATTGAGCCAAGGATTAGTTTTAAAAGTGTGAATTCTCATGAAAAAAAGTGTACCCAAGTGTTAAAAAGAATGTTCTAGATGGTAAGATTGGGAGTGGCTTTTATTTTTCTCCTCTTTGCTTGTTCTTCAAACCCTGTAATCTAGGTTCCAGGGTGAGATTCAGAAAATGGGGAAGTTCATTCGCACTTTCATGCAGAGAAACTTCACCCAGCGCCCTCCAAATCCTATGTCTGGACAGCTCTTCAACCTAGGCCCTCACAGTCCAGGGGAAGGAGCCAGGAGCAGGAGGACACCTCCCGGTTCTGCAGAATAGACAAGAATGGCTGACAAGAGGTCAGGGAGCAAGACCTGAGCTCAGTGTGCCCCTGGTCCAGCCTGGAAGGAGGAAGTGTCCCAGGCATCTCCCCCTCACCCCCGCAGTTCCTGGTTACATCTTTGAATGCTGTCTAACTCCAGATTTAGCAGGCACCAAAGGGCTGTGAATCTTATCTGCAGTTTCTCTTCCTCCACACGCAGACTCCCCAGTGTGTTCTGGGGAGACCCTGAAGCTGGCAAGGGACACTGCCTCACCTTGACTCCAACTTCAGATGCACCTGTCTAGGGCAAGCTGCCAACGGTGAGGTCCATGCTCCTACACATGAACACTCTTCTTGGGCTAGGCTGCTGAAAAGATCAGAGACCAGATTAGAGAGAGCCCCGTGTGACACGATAATGAGATACTGCCCTTCTCCGAGCCCCTGGGTAATAATTTTGTTATTTCCAGAATTCTTTGAAAGGCAGCTGGGGTCTGGTCAGTTCTGCAGAAAATACTTGGGAATGAGGACAGGCTGATGCCCCAGCTCCTTGGCACATACCTGGTGTGGGCAGGTGCTCGATGCTGAGGACTCGACACCTGGGTTCTGCCCTCACCTGGCTGGGTGTCTCCACTTGGCCACAGAGGATGTCATGCCCTCCCTGAGTATCAGGACCCTCTCTGTCTTCAAGGAGCTTCCTTGACTTCCTGTGGCTGCTTTCAGTGTACATATTCCCCCCTTTATAACTGTTCCGTGTTTGCCAGTTTCTTGTTTGATCCTTACTGGGGCCACTTGGTGCCTGTTCTGAGAATCTAGGCGGTCTCCACTCTGATTCTGAACTGTCCTTGGCTTTGTATTTCTTTCTGCCCCACTGTGGCCCCCCTGTAACTAAGTACAAGGACCTAGTGAGGTGGCAGTGCCTTCTCTCTCCATGCCTGTGCCCATCCCTGGTTTTAATCAATACACAGGTCTAGAGTTCTCAAAAGAAGCATTCCTGCAAAGTGAAGTTGGTGGTGAGACCTCTGGGGGTCAGGGCAGGGAAGCCGCAGCACTGTCTCACCAGCAGCCTCCTGCAGACGTCCGTGGGCCGAACCTGAGGTTTTCTGACTCCACTGCAGCTGGCATGGTACCCCATCAGGAAAGCAGGTGCCCCTGGATACCTTTGTCCCCAAAGCCCAGGACATGGGTGGCAGGTTAGCCTCATGGAGCTGCTCTCCTAAGCAAGGCTCTTAGAGAGCCAGGAGCTTGTGTCCCGGAACTGGTCAGCTTCGACATCCGGCTTTCCTTGCTGCATAATTGAAACAGCTTTAGTTTTTATTTTGTTGTTAATTTCATGCCTTATGCTAAGTCCGTATTGCATACTTAATCTTGTTAAGAAACATCCATGTGATATTTATTACCGGGAAACTTATTTCATAGGTAATTGCATCTTACTTTTTTTTTTAAAGAAACTTTTTTTATGCCTTTTTGTGAAATAATTAAAAACATCATTTTAGTTTTGATCTTTTGGGGATTAAAACTATATTTAATCATGCAATGTTTTTTTATGATTTTTCTTCTTGTGTTATAGCAAATGTGCAGTGGTTTTTATCTCCTCTTTGTACTTGCAATAACATATTATTTGACCATGAATCACTTTAATGGATTGAAACATAAGCATGTGAATTGAAAAATAGATACATTAGTCAAATCAATAAATAAATATGAAAATATATTTCTACGATGAAAAACCATCTTGGCTACTGTGTCCTCCAACTTGGACAGAGAGAGCTGAAATATATGGCCGTAAAATATAGCTTGCCATGTCAACTAGCCAGTGCCTGCAGCCTAAAAGGAATTTTGAGCACTGGGTAAGTAGTATTTCATCAACAAAATCATAAAATAAAGACATTAAAATGAAGGGATGATGGAGTGCAGGAGGACGTTTGTAAAATCACCCTTCAGTTTGAGGCTAGAGTGGTTGAGTATTAGACACGGCATACTTTTCATATAAATTTGCTTACAAATAGCATGGCTTAACAAGCAGTGTTACCAGGCTGCCCCTGTAGCAAATATATTTCTACTATTGTTGCTAAACAAACTCTCCTTGCACTCTACGGTGCAGCCAGGGTAGAAATAAATAATTCATCCCTGGCCTTAAAAAGTACAACTATTACAGTCTTCACCCAGAGCATTTGTCTTTGTTAATTAATGACTTAACAGAACTCCTTTTAGCTATTCAAAAGCCAGCTACCCAATTTTTATATACTTCCCTCATGTGCTGTCTTTATTGGATAAAACCCCCTATTAGTCATAATCAATGTTCAATCTCTAATTTCATAAGATAATAAAGTGGGCTGCATGGATTATTAGTAGTTACATTGTGTAACTTATCAGTTATTTGTCAGATGAATGTAGGAATATAATTAACATGCATTATTTTAACGAATACAACTGAGAAATAAGGATTTTTAAGTGACTTGCCTTTCTCAGAAAGTAGGCGCAAGAAGCAGTAAGGCAATCTGAATTTGCATTTATTTACATATCAGTGTAATTTTTTTCATGTTGCACATAGCATTAGTTAATATCTTTCAATTGCAAATTGCTATAATTTGTTGTTTGATTATATTTTTACACACGTTAATAAGATCAAGCAGTGCTAATTAAAATTTGTAGGTTCTACTGGGTGGAGGGGATTTCATAGAGCAGATGTGAAATGATGTGGAGAGTTCTAGAGTTAGGGTTAGATGGATGTAGGCAAGTTCTTGTGGCCCAGTTCTCCCTCCACAAAACATCATCAAGCTCTTGGCAGAGGGACCGCCATGAAGGACAGGCGTTTCCCCTGGGTCCAGAAGCATCTGGGCCCCTGATGCCCTCTGCGTCCTGGTGAAGCCCATGGGGGGCGGGCACACACAGCAGGGACCAGTCATTTAGACTGTGGCTCTCTGGAGCTGAATGCAGAGTTATGGTGGTGCTCTTGGCTCATCTAAACTGGGAACCAAATCGAGATATTAGCTTGTAATTTATCTTTGTTTCTCATAAGGTTAGCATCATGATCTGTCCTAGGAGTTGAACGCTGTAAAACAGAGTTGGGGGTCCATGACCCACACACAGTCCAGGTGTCCAGGCTGGTGCCCATGTGTGACCGACTCCCACTCTTCTGTGGGTTGCTAGGGGTGACAGGAAGGAAAGATGCCCTCCAGCCAGGAGATAAGTCCCAGCAGGGGCTCTGACACAGGACCCAGGCTAGAAGTCCCCGGGGCCCTTGCCTGACCTTTACCTTTGACCACTGCTGGGCTGTGCCATCTCGCTTCTGGAAATGGATCCAGGACCCAGCAGACATTTCAGCAACGCATGCCAGGGGCAAAGCCCTTGCAACAAAAGGCAGGATGGCTGGTCCCTTCTCTCTGTGCCCAAAAGCCAGCCTCTGCCCCAGCAGAGGCAGGAACCGACGGCACAGCAGCCCACATCTGGCCACCAGTGCAGGAGAGATGAGCTTTGGGGGTGAGCTTCCGGCCCCAGATTCTCCACGCCAGCCCGGCGTGCGCTTTTTTTTTTTTTTAATTTTTTTATTTTTTGAACAACCTTACACGATTTTATCAAAATAATATAAAATGTGTATAAAATGTGTAAATATTCTGGATATTGCAATTATCTCCAGGAGTGCCCCCCCCAATTACCCTCCCTTATCCCTCCCTTCCCTTTCCCTTTATAATTCTAAAAAAAAAGTATTAGATTGTAAGGCATTACATCTTATCTGGATTTAACTCATGTTACTAGACCAGCTTTCTCACTGTCCAGGGTCTAGTCCCCACCTCCACCTATGAGTGGAGACAATCGACCCTTAGATCTCTGGGTTAAGCTGATTTTACTCATCATGATCTCTTCCATAACCATCCATTTACCCTCAAAGGCTGCAAGGTCATTGTTTCTAATTGCTGT
>PVKS010015015.1:0-46974 GCA_004027875.1 Aplodontia rufa | reverse complement strand
GTCCTTAAAGACTTACATTCCAAAATTAAAGCCATGTCCTCACCGGACTTGACCTGGGAACAACTTCTCAGCTCTTGGTTCTCCGGCACCTCCTGGTGGAAACAATTACTTGTCTCTGTAATCGTCATCATACTTGCTGGCATACTTGGATGCTGCTGCATCTATTGCTGTGTTAATTTTACTCCAGTACTCATAACTTATTGTTTCTCTCGTAGAGCACCTGCATCTCAGATGACTTCTATCGAGGACCTCTCGACCGACCTAAACATTTCTAAAAGGAGAACCCTGACGGCCTTCCCCTACTTCGCCCCCTCCCAGCAGGAAGTAGCTAAGAACGGTCATCGCCCACTACATCCCTTAAGGCAATAAGGGTCTCCTAAATTAGAGGGGGGAATGAGATAGAAAAAGTTCGGCAGTCAGAGTAGATAGAATGTTTGAGTCGGTCTGGAGGAGACTGGTTTCTCTTTTGACATTCCCTTTGATATGTCAATGACGCCAAAAGGCAAACACTCCCTGCTGCTAGAGAAGGAACCACTTCCTTCCCTGGCCCCTAAGTGCAAAAACAAAGACATAACCCCTAAGTGCACAGGCAGGGAGATAAGGACCAAATGAAGAAAGATAGTATATATAAGGGACAAACTCAACCCCAGGATGAGCCCTTTGCTCCCTTCCCCACCTGAGGGAAGTCTGCCCTGTTCTCTCTCTTCTTAAATAAACTCTGTTTACTCTGCTTGCCTCGGTGTCCCTCGGTTTCATTCTTCGACTCCGAGAGGACACGAACCCGACATTCACATCACCGGTGTCAATGGTAACTTTAATGACATTTAAATATGAGATCAGAATCTAGAGTAGTTTTCTGATTTCCTTCTCTGCTGTAATTAAATTTGTAGTGATTAAAATTTAAACCCAATGGTCCTAAGAAAGACCAAATAAAGCAATACAAAGCAAGATTCAGGATTATTTATTTATCCTTCACTTTGTCCCACTAAAGGTGACACAGAGCTATGTAAGACAGTGCATCTGCATATAAAGAGTACTACTCAGGCCTATTGTTCTTAGCAAGTGCTTTACATGGAGACACAAAACCCTTCCTTTTGGGAGTTCCCAAGCCTGGAGGAGGAAGTTGGTGCAGTGACAGCACTTAATGAAGGGACTTCTATTCTTAATTCTCTAATGTTCCTGTTTTGATAAGGACAGGTAGGGAAGTGTGTCATTTACAAAGTGAGCATCCATGGTTTTTCTTAATTGACTGCAGATACAGCATATCTGACCAGCATACCTGACACCGAGCTTTAAGAAAAAAGAAATCTGCTCTGCTCTTCGTAAGTGTCTTCTCTGCTCCCACTAGTGGGGCATTCTGTGCTTCAGGATGCAGACTCTCTGCCCACCTACCAGCAGTTGCTTTATGTGACCCAGGGATTGTGTGTGCATGCTCAGCAGCCTCAGATTCTGCTTCATGTTGCCTACTCACCCAGGTAAGAGACAGACAGGGGTAGTGCAAAGGCGCATTGAAAGACAGTTTGTTTCCCTACATTTTAGTGATTCTCCACCATTATCAGGAATAAATTCAATAAATGATGGTTGTATCTAATTTAAAATTTTTATTGAAATTTTAGAGGAAAGAGATATGTAATATTTATTTCCCAATAGGCAACTAAACATATATCAACCCAAACTGAAAATTCTCTATATAACCTACAATTCTTGGCAAAGTACACAAATATGGTAGTTTTCTATTAATGAATTAGTTGATTTTACTAATGTTATAAAAATATTTAATTGTTTTTACTGGATGGCAAAACTTAATAAATACCACTTCAGTGACCTTTCAATTTATTTATAGACATTCTTTCAATCCATTCTGGTCTTTTCTGAAAATTATATAAATATAGGATCCATGTACTATCATTGCTACCATATAATTTTGCTGCTAAGAAGACAACACAACTTTTAGTTGACTATGTTTGTTAAGAAAATGGCCCAGAAAAGAAATGTAGATTTTCTGGTAATCAAACAATTACAGAGCATTTAAAAAACTGATCAGGGAGAGATGCTTAGAAGATGAGGCAATAGGAAAGTCTTTTTTTTTTTTTTTTTACATGATATGTGATTTTATTTATATTTCATTCTGGAAAAGGCAGAATTATAGGAACAGAGAGTGGGGATTGGGAAGGTATTGACTAGAAAGAGTATAAGGAAATTTTGACAAAACCATTTTAGACCTCAACTGTGGTGGTAGTTACATTACTATATGAGTTTATCAGAACAAGTACAACTGTACACTAAAGAAAGTGACTGTTAATGTATATAGCTCAGACCAGAATAATTTGCAAATTCTTAAAAAAAGCTTCAGTGGTAGGAATTGCATAAAAACAGTCATAATAGCACTAGTTAGAAAATCCTATCCAAAATTGCTAACAGTCCCACAAAGTTTTTTTTTTTAATTTAGGTAATTAATTCAATACTCAGGCAGAAAAACAACCACAAAAATGACTTGTAGGGTTGTCCAAAGTTAAATGAGAAGGCAGATTCATAGACCCTCAACACACTACTTTGTGTAACAGGCACTGGATGAAAGACACTCAATAAATGGCAACTGATTGATAAGAATTTTCCTTACTTTTACAATAAATCCAAAGACAGAAAAAGCAACTCATACAGACACAATCTTATTCTGCAGGTACTTAAAAGAGCTCAAACTGGACTAAAACTGGCAGAAATTTACTTAAGAGAAATGAAATGCCTACATACTTCCGTAACTCAATTAACCAAGTGCATGAAAGGAGCAACTTAATATGAGAAAGAGGAGAGTTCCTGTGGAGAACCAACTGAATGTGAATCAGTGTATGGACTTGTTACTTAAAGAAAATACAGGCTGCATTATTATGAAGATCTAGTTTTAGAATTGCACTAATATTTGTTATAAAATTAGTATTGAGACTATGGATGCGTCTCTCAAGGAACAATTTGAGGTCAAACTAACTGGCAAGGAGGGTGAGGACCTTTTTAAGTGAGACAAATAATGTGCCATGGGCAAGTATGACATTGCTCTTATTGATTATTCAGATTCATCAATACCGGTGCACATGGGTTGCACTTGTCTGGACACCGTGTCCAACTTAACAGTGTCTCTCCTAAACTACAACCCAGAGAGGCAGACTCCATCTTTGAGACCTCACCTGGGCAACCTTTACCTTGAGTTGGTTACTGTTTTAAGGAAAGTCTTAATGTTGAGATTTGAGAACCAGTGATCTCCAGCTTACATCTGATACGTTAGCAAAACTAACTAAAAACTCGTTTTCAATGGCACTTCAGGGTCATTATCATTAGTAGTTTAGTAAATTTAAACGTGTTTACTTGGAGTACATTCTGACGCCCTGTCCATATGTCCTTCTCCTTCCAGATATGCTTTCTCCTCCTCAGGCAGCTGCCCCATCTGTCCTTAGGCACTTGAATGTTCCAGGTTGAGAAAAATAATTCAATCCAGATCAGAAAAATAAACCAACCCAGATCAGAAAAATAAACCAATCCAGATCAGAAAAATAAACCAATCCAGATCAGAGCTTCTGCCTACTTTCCTTGGGACTTCTTTGGATTTCGTATTTTCTTTCCCTGTCCGAGTTACCTTGTTATTTAACTTGTTTTGTTTTTCTTTCAGAAAACATGATAATTCTACTTGCATGTTATGCTTCATCTTAAGGTCTGATTTTTACAACCACTACCTAAGACACGTGGTTGTGCAAACATCTGCATGTAATTTATGAATGGCACTTAAATAAAGCAATATAAATAAATTCTTCCAAAGGTTGAGAATCTAGCACTTATAGGATCAGAGTTTTAAGGGTGGTTATTGATCGTGTAACTAATTGTTTTCCTTTGTGCTTTCCATTTGATCAGAAATGTACTTTAAGTCCTGTTAAGTTTTCCCATTTATTTATTTATTTAGGTACTGAAGATTGCACCCAGAGGTACCTTACCTCTGAACTACACTCCCAGATCCTCTTTATGTTTTATTTTAAGACAGGGTCTCATTGTGCTGCTTAGGCCTTCAAACTTGTGATCCTCCTACCCCAGTCTCCTAGCTCCTGGGATTATAGGTATGTATCACAATACCAAGCTCCCCTCTACTTTAAAAAAGATAAGTTTGAGTTAACACTGTTTCTCTACTAATTAATCATAACAGCTAATGTTCCAGGTAAAGATCTGTAAAGATTTCCCATTAACTCCAGCAATTGGATGACAGTGGCCTCATACATCCCACAGACCACTGGAAAGGCCATAGGATGGGTCATAGCACAGTGGTTGGTAATTAATAATAATGTCAAAGCTAGCAAGGCTAGAATTTCCATTTCCATAATACTCAGAGGGAGTTACCTGTTCCCAGTTCTTCAGCGATTGGTTTTTTAACAAGCACCTGTGTACAAATCTCAGGAAGGAGTATTAGTTATGTTTAATTCAAAAACAGACAAAAAATGACAGAGAGATTATTATTGGTCTTCTTACAAATTTAGCCAAGTATTGAGAACTCTGCTCCCAGTACACAACTTTCATTACTAGATAAACTCATAGCAGATACAGGGTTATAAAGTAGTTCTGTAACAAATACACTTTGGATCATTTAATGCAAACATAACAATTCATTGAAAAATGAAAAAATCTGTAGTAAATTGTGGGGCGCTATATTGTCCCCCGGAAGCCGATCAGGAGGAGGGTGAGTGCCGACGGCTGGAACCCGGGTCCCCCCTTGTCCAGGGACCCCTTCCCTCCCAGCCGGGGAAACGAGGCAACCACACGCAGCTGATGGCAGCTCAGAATCCGTTTATTCTTAAGGCACACGGGTTTTTATAGAGGAGGGGAGACAGCCAAGGAATCAATAATCCTTCTAAGGGAGTTGCCAGGTGTTATGTAGATTTCAGTACAGACAAAAAAAACTAGGGTACAGACAAAAACTAGGGAGTAACCTGTCGTTAAGACATTTTAACCCACCCTAATCTTTAACAAAGCACGACCTAGCAGCCCTTTCAGAAGGAGCTTATGCGAATAGTCATAAGAACACACTAGGGTGGCTGATGAAATGGAGGTGAAGGTCAGACCCCAATAATTGTCACAAGGTCACTCTAGGGCAGCTGACGAAATAGAATGGTCAGACTCCAACAGTAAATACTCAACTAGATGATATTGGGGCTGGGACAGTAACATAGGCTCTTTTTTAGGGTAGGATTAAAAGTTAAATATATAGTGTTATAAGTTTGCTATGGTTTGAATGTGAGGTGTCCCCCAAAAGCTCACATGTGACAACTAGAGAGGGCTAAGGTGAAAGGATCGGGTTAGAAATGCCTTAACCCAATCAGTGAGTTGATTCCCTTGTAGGGTTTAAGTGGCAACTGGAGGCTGGTAGGGTGTGGCTGGAGGAGGTGGGTCATTGGGAGCAGGCCTTTGAGGTATTTATTCTGTATCTGATAAGGAGCTTCTTTCTCTGCTCTGCTTCCCAATGTGATGCCTTGAGCTGCCTGCTCCGTGGAGCCATGCTGTACAGCCTTACCTTCAGCACCAAGGAATGGAGCTGACCTTCAGTGGACTGGGACCTCTGAAGCTGTGAGCCCCTGCATAAACCTTTTCATCCTAAAATTGTTCTTGTCAGGTCGTTCAGTTGCAGCAATGAAAAAGCTGACTAAAATAATGTTAGAACTGCCTGGCACACACAGTATGTGCCCTGTAAGTGTTAGGTTCTATTATGATTATTATGGCAGTGTACATTTTCAAAATAAGTTTAATACTCTTCTGGCCAACTCTTATTTGAATTCATTGTTCTTTATTTTTCTCTATAAATATTGTGAAGATTATAAATTCATCATAAGTTAACTTGTCTGCGTAGGTTTTTAGAAGATGTAAAAAGAAGTTTTTGAGAGAAAACAAAAAAGATGGTTTTTCTTCTTGATGAAGTTTAAAAGTAAATGAGTTGTCTGATCTCCACAAGCTAGGACTGTACTCTCACTTAACATTGTTAGAGCTCTATCACATAAACAAGTTGTTTTTGCAGAGGTGAAAATGAAAAGATAAGTATTATCCACACCTAGATTGGACAGAGGAAGGACATTTATTTCTAAGCAATAAGGGTCTATGAAACCCCAAAGAAGTATATTCACCTAGATATGGAAACAATTCAACTTGATTTGAAGTTTATTATAATTATCATCTGAATTGTGTTCCCTTACATTCCTTCTCTGAGAACTAATATAATTATTGATAGAAATGGTGGATTTGTTAAAATGCAGGTGGAAGAGCCACCTAAGCGTCATGTGCCCCACAAAAGGCAAAATCACTGGGTTGCACCAGGTGAAGTAAGAGAAGCACGTGGATTGTTGAGATGAAACATTCAAACCATATAATATAATATACAGTGTGGGGTAAGTTTTAAAAATATTCCTTTGTGGTTCACTCAGCAACTAACTAGAACAAAAATATGTATAATCTTCAAAAAGAGAAACATATTAGAATAACCTACATTATTCACCTTGGACTTCCTTGATCAAAGAAATGTATAACTCTGTAATCATTTCTAAATATTCACATTTGTGGTCTTCATAATAAATAAAAATAGATTATATTTTTTTTATGCATCTCCATTTTATTTAACATGAAAAAACAAACAGCATTTACTATCTGTCATATTTTATACTAAGAAAACACAATCGTTCCTAGAAGAATTATAAAATTGGTAGCAAGCAAATGTGAATAAACATTTGCATGTTACCACCATTATCATTTCATGAGTTAATCCTTGACTCAGGAGAGTCTTCATTTACATGAAAGGTAGGCTGTCATGAGGGAATTTCTTGCATAGGACTGGCTAGCCCTTTCTCCTCCTTGTCTCATTTTGAAAGCAGCACAGCCTTGAGTGAGGAAAGAGCACCTTCCCTAAAGCAGCACGTGTGACTCAGGGCCCCTCCAAAGTTGTGAACAGGACAGATTTTGTCCTACAGACATCCTTCATCTTCCACCCAAGGGCTTCTTGTTCACCAGATTCCTGCCACCCTTTCTTTCTTCCTTCACAGCCTGGATTCCCAGAACCTTTCAAAATTTGAGGTGTTCTACCTTCTCTAATTTCGAGGTATAATAAATGAATAAAAACAAATCAATCAAAGGCAAAATGAGGTTATTCTGAACAATGGCATGTGTTACAAGTTAATAGTGTAAGCATAATAATAAGTAGTTGAATTAAGGGTTTTCTAGGCTGTTCTACGGGGTTTGTTTGAGTTAAGGACAATCTCCCAATGAAGTTGCCTTTCCTTGTTTCAGAGGAATATTTTAACCAAACAGACGTCAGAGCCTTAGACTCAAGTGGAGCTCTAGCTGATCAGAATGTCAAGCAAGAGCCAGGGTGGAGACAGAAAAAGAACTTGGTGGTGAAATTTAATCTCATGGGTCTAGTCTTCTAATTTCTGTTTATAAACATTGCACACATGAAATCCCTCTAGTTTTGTTGTTGTTTTGTAAAAGGAAAACCACACATTAAAAATAAAACTATGAGTGGGATTTTATTCTTATAAGTTATTTACCATTCTTTCACCTTTTCTTTCAGAAATGGTTTAATCATTTCAACTGTATTTCTAGTCCTCTCTAAGAGTAAGTAATGAAAAGAAACCGATTCTGTCCTTGCCCTTGTATACTTTAGAGTTCAAATGGGAGAGACGGCATCAGGTGATCACACGATGACCGTAGTAGTACAACTTTCATAAGTATTGTCAATTGGAAGTACAAGCACAAAAGGAGAATGCAATAAAGGAATCGGTCACTGTCAAGGTCATCAGGGGAATCCTTGAGTAAGTAATAATTGGGTTGGGTTCAGATGTGAATGGTCCTAATCTAGAGGACGATGATAGGACAATGTATACTAAGCAAATGGAAAAATCTATGCAAAGACCCTGTGACAGAAGCCACTGCACAATGCGTAAGAAATGAAGTGTAGAGCTCTTGGAACATAGAAGTCAAGAAGTTTCCTGAGATTAGAAGCTGGAGACAAGCGTAGGGCTGTATGGCAGAGCTGTTGGAGTTTCAGGTCCTTGCTGAGCCTATTTTCATTTACGGAAGTGTAGTAGGAGACGACTGAAAATTTTAAACTGAGTGTGCTTTTCAGTTTTAATTTCAAAACTATCACTCTAGCTGCTGTGACATCTGTGTCCTTTATTTCAAGAAACTTCTGACACTGTTTTTAAAGAAATAAGGACATCATGGACATAGAGACCTGCATATTTTATGAGCAAGAGGCTTCAGAGAAGGTGACTCCAGATGTTCTACTTATTTTGTCCTTTGCATTCAGGGGATCTTAGGGATATATTAATCAAATTCTCCTTGACAAATACTAGAATATTTTATATCACATGCTTGAAAAGTTGTCTTTAAATTTGTATGACTTTTCCAGACACAAGGGATTTAAAAAATCAAAATCTTTGGAGAAATCTAACCATGAGGAAGATCTTTTTTTTTTTTGTATGTGTATCAAATACTTACTTGAATTACTTTATGAATCTTATAAGCATTTTACATGCCATTTATATTTCTTACCACCCATAGTATAGACATTACAAGAAACTGCTATACCTGAGTCTTTTTGTTTTAATTTTATTGAGGAGTTGTGTCCTTTATCACTTTCACCAGTAAGATCCTATGGTACTATATTACATATTATAATCAACTTAAGGCAAACTCTCCATCCATGTTGGTGGGTAGGAGGAAGAGACAATGAAAGTTTTCTCAAGCCATCATAAGGGTTACTAGGGAAGAGGAAATGAAGACCATTATTTTTATGGTTTTTAAAAGGTATACATGTATTGAAATGTATAAATGCAAACACATACATAAATACACACACATATATGTTATTTTGGTTTTACTCTCAGTATGGTGTGGCACATGGCATGGTTTCTTCAATGTGTTTAGTTTTTTGTTGTTGCTGTTTTGTTTTGTTTTTGTTTTTTGTTTTGGTATCAGGGATCAATCACAAGGCCTCAGACATGCTAGGCGTTGTCTCTATCACTAAGATATATCCCCAGCCCCATAAATTTAATTTTAATTTATCTGTGTCTTTATGTTTAAAGTGATTTCCTTGTAGACAACAAATAATTAGGTATTTTTTAATGTTTATTTTGTTGTGATAAGAACACTTACCATGAAGTTAATTCTTATTGGATTGTTTAGATTATTCACATTTAAAGTGACTAACGATATATTTGGATTAATATCTATCTCATGTAATTTTTAAATTTATTGTCCTTGTTCTTTGTAAGTTTTTCTTCGACTGTTTCACTGTCTTTTGTGGTTTAAAATTGAGAATTTAATGTAATATTTCATTTTATTTCTTCTCCTCACATCTTCATTATACTTTAAAATTTTTTTCATTTAGTAGATGCCTTAAGATTTATTATATTCACATACAACTGGTCTAAGTCCATCTTCAAGAAACACGTTATGGGCAGCACAGGTTTCTTGGGCAATGCCAGGGACACAGCAGAAGATATTCCCCACTCTTCCCTCTGGTCCCTTTCTTTTTTCTTTCATTTTTTTTTCAGTTCCAAGTATTTTATTCTTCTTTTTTTTTCATTCAACATAGTCTTACATATTAGAGGGAATCATATTTACACATTCATAAACACGTGGATATTGACAGAGTAAACCTAGGCTGATGCTAGTTCATGATCTCTCCCCTTTGAGTTCTTCCTGAACCCATGTTTCCCCTACTTTTCCCCATATTAGTTGGGCTTCTAATGGAAGTCAAAGGTTCCCCACTGGGTTGATAACATTCCTACTTCCTCCCTCTAGCTGCCTTGATATGGCCCCTAATTCCTCCTTCTCTTCCCTGACACCCTCCCTTTATCCCCTAGCATCATAGCCATGGTTCCCCCCCCTGCTCTAGTAAAAATTCACTCATGTTGAGGTTATTATTAGCTTAGTCAACTTTCAGTCTGTTTCTGATTGTATTCTAGCTTCCACATATGAGAGAAAACATTCAGCCCTTGAGTCTCTGAGTTTGGGATATTTCACTCAGCATAATTTTTTCCATCTTCAGCCATTTGGCTTCAAATGCCATGATATCATTCTTTCTAACAGCAGAGTAGAACTCCATTGTATATATGTACCACAGTTTTTGAATCCACTCATCCAGCAGGGGCATCTGGGTTGGTGCCATAGTTTAGCTATCGTAAATTGATCTACTATAAACATTGATGAAGCTGTATCTCTGTAGTATGCTGATTCTAGCTCTTTTGGGAAAATAAGCAGGCGTGGGAAACCTGGGTCATAAGGTGGTTCCAGCTCTAGTTTTTTGAAGAGCCTCCAAGCTTCTTTCCACAGTAGCTGTACAAACTTGCAGTCCCACCAACAGTGTGATAGTGTTCCTTTCTTCCTACAATTTCTCCAGCATCTGTCATTGTTCATATTCTTCATTTTCGCCACTTTGACAGGAGTGAGGTGGAATCTCAGTGAAGTTTTGATTTGCATTTCTCTGATTGCTAGTGATGTAGAACATTTTCTCATACACTTATGGGATTTTTAGACTTCCTCCATTGAGAAGCTTCTCTTTAGTTCCATAGCCCATTTATTGATTGGATTATTTGTGGCTTTGATGCTCTCAGTTTTTTTGTTGTTGTTGTTGTTCTTTGTGTATTCTGGATATTACCCCTCTGTCAGAAGTGTAGCAGGCAAAGATTTTCTCCCAATCTGTAGATTCTCTCTTGACACTCTTGACTAATTAATTAGCTGTGCAGAAAGTTTTTATTTTAATGACATCCCTCTCATTTATTCTTGGCTTTATTTCTTGCATTATGGGAGTGTTGTTAAGGAAGGTGGTGCCAACATCTATGTTGTGGAGTACTGATCCTATTTTTTCTTCAAGCAATTGTACAGTTGCTGGTTTAATTTCCAGATCCTTGAACCATTTTGATTTGATTCTTGTGCAGGGTAAGAGGTAAGGATTTAATTTCAGTTGTCTGCATATGGCTGGCTGTCTAGTACATTCAGCACCATTTGTTGAACAGGCTGTCCTTCTTCCACACTATGCTTTTGCCCCCTTTATCAATTATCAGAAGGTTAAAGATTTGAGGGTTTGTCTCAGTATCTTCTATTCTGTTCCATTGGTCTTCATTTCTGTTTTGATAGCAATACCATGTTGTTTTTGTTACTATAGCCATATAGTATAATTTCAGGTCAGGAATTGTGACACCTTCTGCTTCCTCTTTCTTGCTTAGTAATGTGTTGGCTGTTCTTTTATTCCATATGAATTTGAGAATTGCTTTTTCTATATCTGTGAAGAATGTTATTGGTATGTTTGATGGGGGTTGCATTGAATCTATATAGAGCTTTTGGCAGAATGACCATTTTTATTATATTGATTCTCCATAACCAAGAACATGGAATGTTTTTCCATCTACTCAGGTCTTCTGCAATTTCTTCAATAGTTATTTTTGCAGAGGTCCTTTATATCCTTTGTTAGATTAATGCCCACGTATTTTATTCTTTTTGAGGAAATTGTGAATGGGACAGAATTTCTGATTTCTTCTTCAGTGGAATTGTTACTGGAGTACAGGAAAGCTAATGATTTATGATTTTTGATCTTATAACCAGCCACTTTGCTGAAATCATTTATAAGCTCTAGAAGTCTCTGTTTGCTCATGACATGATCCTATTCCTACAAGACCCAATAAACTTGACCTCCTGCCCCTTTAAATATTGTTCTCCTTCATTCCACTTATATAGAGTTAGAATCAGCTACTAGAAGAATAAGAAGAAAAAATTTTAATTTGCCTTCATTGATTCTTTCTCTTACTTTCTTTCTTTTTACAGATTTCAGTTTCTGACATGTTTTATTTTCCATCTTTCTGAAGAAGTTATCCTGAAATAAATTCCCTTCCCTACTGACAATAAATTCCCTTCCTTTTTTATTTGACTGAGGAAGTCTTTATTTCTATTTTACTTTTGAAGAAGAAGATTTTAGGTTGCTGATGTTTTTCTCCCAACACTTTAAATATTTCTCTGCACTCTTCTTGATTGTGCAGTTTCTGACGGCAATTTTCCCTAGAGGTTTTCTCTTTTTTTCATGGCTTCTTTCAAAATACTCTCTTTGTTATTTTGGTTTTCTGAAGAAGCGTCTAAGTGAAGATTTCTTTGGATCTATCTTGCTTGATGTTCTCTGAGTTTCTTGGATCCTTGGTTTGATGTCTATTGTTAGTTTTAGGAAATGCTCAGCCATTATTCAAATATTTCTTCTGTTCTTTTCTCAATAGTTTCCCCCATAACATTTCCTTTTGTAATAGAATATTCTATTTCATTTTTAAATTGTTTTTTGTTTGAAAAGCTTCTCTTGGGGATAGAGTGGTTGCTTAGTGGTTACAGCACTTGCCTGGTATGAATGAGGATCCGAGTTCCAACCCCAGTACCACATACACAACGAAGTGTTGGAGCAATGAAAACTTAAATAAAATTGATTCTCTCTTTCTCACTGTCCCTTTCTCTTAAAAAAAAAGAAGAAAAGAAAGAAAGAAAAGCTTCTCTTAACATATCTTCAAGTTCACTGATACTTTATCAGCTTACCTATGAGCCCATGAAAGGCATTCTTCATTTATTTTATTTTCTATTTCCTTTTGTCTCCTTATGCATCATTTTGTTCCTTTTGGTTTTTAATTCTTAGCATTTCTTTTCTATTCCTTTCTAGGATGTTTATCTCTCTGTTCACATTAGCCATTTGTACTTACTTGTCCATATTTTCTTCTGTAGTCCTTAGCATATGCTCATATTATTTTAAATTCCTAGTCTGATCATTCCAAAATCTCTACTATATCTGATTTTGATTCTGATTCCTTCTGTATCTTCAAAACTGCATTTGCTTTAGCTGTCAATATTAGAAGCTAACATTTCCTTGGATATCATTATTTCGCCTCTATTTTCTTTGGATTTCTCTACAGACATTAATTCTGGCTATTAAATTTTTTGAATAATTAGATAGTCGTTACAGAAAAGGGGGAATACAACATTTGTTGCCTTTATTACTAATGGGGAAATGAGTCCCATAGTTTACTACCCACTGTGCTTTGCTTCTAAGGCACAGACTTTTAAGTATGAATTTGGGAAAAGGCATTTAACATAAAGAAAACTCATTGAAGGCTCATGATTGTTATTTTATGTCTTGAAATTTCTTATGTTTTCACCTACCCCACAGACATGTAAATAAGACTTTCTAGTGAAATTTGCCATTCCTATGTGAGTTTCCAGAATTCCCTAGCAAATTCATCATGCCTGTGGCTTATGCTACTTAAAATATGTGGTGAAGAATTCTTAATGGCAACAAGACAAATGATCTCAATCTAATTAAGTCACCAATTATAACTCCTCTGATTTGTTCACATTCTGGTTGAGAAATACCTAACAGTAATCCTTGGGAATATAAGTTCATTTACATTATAAAAAATGAAATCATATTCATCTGAACTTGGCACAGCAGAAAAAGATCCCCTTTCCGCTCTGACTTATTAGGCCATCACTGAACTTCCACTTGCACTCTAGGACACAGCATGGAAAAGACTAGATGCTTTCAAGCAAACTTAAAAAGCAGGGAGCTGATCAATTCTCACTGAGGGCTCTGCTGTGTTTAAGGCAGACTAAGTCCCTTACTGGGGAGATGTCTTTCATTACCATATTAACTTTTAGATCACTCATCCATAGGGTCTCTAGGACTATAAATAAAACAGAATTCTCACCTAAGAGTTCAGGTCTTCTGGAATTTGTGTAAAGATACAAATTAGAGAAAAAAAACCTGTTTCCCTATTATCTTGGAATTAGTGACAGAGAATTTTCCTGACATTTACATGATCCATTTCTTGCCAGTAGATTGTCAACCTGACTTACCTTGAATAGCTACATTTAAAAAGAACTTCATTCCATATCAATCAGCATGTTTCCTCTGAATAAATTTCATAATATTGGATCAGATTCTTTTCATCATCATAAATTTTATTCATTATCCATCTTGTTTTTCTTCAAGTATCTTATATATGATAGCCTTTTGAAAATGACATCTGTCATACTGAAACATCATTAACACAACAAATCTCCTTTTCAAGTCAAGAATCCCAGGCACCTTATTGGTGCCTCATTCCACATGCCTGACTTTATGCCATCCTGTTCCCTATTGAATTGTGGCACTCAGAACTGGACCTAATGATATGTGGTATCAGTACATGAATCTGAGATGACAAATTCTATGCTCTGCCTCTTTTTTGTATTTGAAATCTACTTAAAAACTGATCTCTCCCTTGACCATATTACAACCCATAGCAGGTGGATAAGGAAATTACAATGGAAAGATGAGAGTCTTCCTTATTTGAGATCCTCATTTCTTCTAGATAGCATAATTTTTCTCATGTGCATCTGTTTCTTCTGGTTAATCAATGCTACCTTTTGTGTGTCTTGTCCCAACAGGAAACTGATCTTCTCTGAATGAAGTGGATTAGTGTTCAGTTAATTAGAAAAGTTAATCTCAGGCTTAGCTGGCATTGTTTTTCTGTTAGCATTAATCACAGAGCTGTGTACACTTAGGTGCTGTATAAATTGCTTTGAATAAATGTATTTACCTTCTTGATATGAAAATGTGTCCAGAAAGCACTTAAAAGATGGCTGACGAAGCCATATCCCACTTTTCACTGCCTGGAGCAGTGGCTCAGCAGTGTGAGCACTTGCCTGGCATGTGCAATGACCCAGTTTTGAGCCCCAGCACCACTTATACAACTAAGTGTTGGATAAACAAATGCCAGATAGAAAAATAAATGGAATTAATTCTCTCACACTCTTTCCCTCTCTCTCTCTCTTGAAAAAAAAAAAGGAAAAAGAATTTTTGAAAAAAGATGCCTGTATTTGAGACTGGTATATAGAAAAAACAGACCATTCCTCAACAGTGATGCTAAAATGTGATCACTCAACAAATACGTGAGAAACATCTGGGAATTTAGTAGGAGTGGAGACCCGAGGTCCCACTTCAGAGCTACTAAATCAGAATGTTAGAGGATAGGACCCAGACCTGTCTCCAGAAAATTTTTGTGAAGGATACAATGAGAGGCATGCTTCTCAACCATGGCTCAGTCTCATTCTGTGTCCCCTCATGGGCTATGGCTAGATGTTGATCTGGCATCAATGCCTGACCTGAACAAGAGCATATTATCTCTAGCTTTGGGTGCTCGTGGTACTCAACATCTTCATCCATCTGATTTATTAGTCTTAACTCCTGTTTTCTGCTAAAGAGTCTCCCCTGAACACAGGCAATGATTAATTTGCCTTAGCACTTAGATTCTTAATATTATTCAACCTAGAATGCCAATTGTATTCATCTTCATCTTTCAGGATTATATTCAACTTTCAAGAGAAAAATTGATTAACTCTCTTCCTCCATCTCACTTTCCTGACATGCCCAGAAACAAATCTTATCTCTTCCTATTCCCTTACATCCTATCATTTACAACTGTCATGCAATATCTGCCATATTCTATACATAATAATTGAATATTCCTAGAATATAGAAGCTGAGGTGAAACTTTATAGGCTAATAATTAAAGAGTATAATCACAAGCAGAAGTGAGGGGATGAGGTAGGAAGTCAAGAAAGTGGAAGGAAACTCTATGAGATGAATTCCTGCAAGGGGTATTGCTTGATATCAACAGCTAATTGGTTATTCTTGGGGAATGATCCTTATAGAGTCCATGAGGGTGACTGCTTCTGTCCAGAATGAAGAAGGGAGAAACAATGATCCATTGGCTTCCATCTCCCATTGATCAAGAGCTTGTTCTGTAACATGTTAGCTCCCCCTCTCTTGAGCAATGTTTCCTGCAGCATAAGCTTCAGCATGGACAGGAAAGGCTGGAAGGGTAGATGAGGGGAGAGTGGTGAGGACAGGGACCCAAGCACTATCAGCTTCTCTCCAATCATAGTTTGCCAATCTCAGGGCAACTGGAATGCAGGGGGACAAAGGCCCCAGAAAGGTGTCATGATGAAGGGATCCAAAGTTGTAAGTAAAAGTATCTGGCACAAATTATGGGTATCTATGACTTATCTCCCTGCAAAGGATGTGTGGACTTTAAGCTGTGGACCCATAGCTACTAGTGTTTTTTATAAACATCATTGCTTATCAGAGTATTCTGTAGAAATGCAAGACTGTGAGGAGCTTAAACCATTTGTTCAGTATATTGCATCATAATTAATAAATCATTCTCTCTGCTCCAAATACTTATGATCTACAAGTTTAATCTTTGAGTCAGGATTCATTGATGTGTTTTATCACTGTGTAGCCCAAAGACCTAAAATAGTACTTGGTAAAAAATGGGGATATTTCAAAAGTATTTGCTGAATAACTGAAGTATATCAAATCCTGAAGCAAGTACAGAGAAAAAAAATATATATATATAAATGAAATCATGTGAACTTGAACGTAGCCAAAATAGAAGCCACTAATATTGATCATCAGAAAAAAAATAAAGTATGCATCTGTGGCCCTGTCAGTTTTCCCCAGTTGTAAAATGGAAATAACCGTATATAGTGGAGTTCATTAAGACACAAAATTAGAAGTTCCTAGCTTAATTGTGCCGGACACTTGACCATACTGAGTCCTAGTCTTCTCATATTCCATATCTGTCAAATAGATTAAATATCATAAGTTCATTTTCATGTCATGTTAAAAATAGAAATTAACATATGATTCCAAAACATACTGAACATATCAACATCCAGCTGGCAGATACAAGAGGAAAGAGAGCAGATGACAACAGGGACATCTTTGAGCATATGCAACACATCTGTCCATATTCCTTTGGCCAAAACTGTCACAGGACCATATTTAATAGCAAGGGCAGCTGGAGAATAAAGTTTCACTGTTATTACTGTGTGTGTTCATCAGATGATGTTCATCACTGTGACAAAGTACCTGAGAAACACAACTCAAACAAGAAAATATCTATTTTGGTTCATGGTTTCAGACCATAGGCATCCTGCTCCATTGTTGTTGGGTCTTGGTGATGCAGAACACCATGGTGGAAAGGCAGGGTAGGGCACGCTGCTCACCTTCTGGTGGTGGGGAAACAGTTGCGGTGAAGGGAGGGCAGGGTCATGTACTCTTCCAAGGACCTGTTATTCCTTTCAACTAAGTCCCACATCTACAATTTCCACTGCCTCCTAGTAGTCCACTCAGCTATGAAGCCATCAATGGCTTCATCCATTGATGAAGTTAGAACTCTGTTATTTAATTATTTCCCCAGGTGCATATCTCTGAACATCGTTGCAGTGAGCACCAAGTCTTTAACACATGAGCCACTGAGGGACATTTCCTGTTCACAGCATAACACTGTGGGCTCAGAAGGAAAAGAATAATGCTTAGGGAGTAATTAGTTCATTTCAGCCACAGGAATTGAAGGGTAGTGTTTACATTATAGGTCTCTATCAGTATGTCACATTTGCGAACAGACATTTTATGTGATTTCTCGTACAAAGCTATTTGTTTGAAGGAAGGTTTTCACTCCATAACTGTTGTGTGAAGATATGATATAAAGTGCGTGCTAATCTATTTCAGATTTGGTCAGAAATGTAAGAGACTAGTTGCTGTGATATTTAGCATTCACTTTCAGACTTTTCTCAGAAGTTTTACTAAGTGAACAGTTGGCAGCTGACCACTATGTCCAGATCTGATACTGAGCAGTCTGATTCCACAAAAGGAACTGATCATTCAGGCAATCAATCAATCCCTACAGTGCAGGCTTTAATTCATCTCCAGCAAATGCTTTTGATATATTTATAGCATTTTGTTTTTCAAGTATATGATAATAATAACTGTTTCTATTTAGTACACCAACTAGGTTTAGTGTAAAAGTGGCAGAAATTGATGTTACATTCAGTTAAGGAATATGAGATAAGAAATCCATGAATGAAGTGAAATTGAGCTTTTCCACTTATTTATATTTGATTAAAGCAAATCACAACTTCGTTTTGGATCACGTGAAAAGATTCATAAATAATTATTTTTCTGACATCCAACATATAGATCCAAAGAGCACACTTGTATTTATTATAAATGTGTTATATTTATTATAATTTCTATTATAAAATCTATAAATAATAAGAGGCATTTCTGAATCAATGAATGCTTTGTACAGAATGATTGAAAATTGATTATCTCTATAGCATTTTATGAATAGAATGCAAATTCAATTAATCATTAAGATTTTAGTTTTGAAAAAATTAAACTCCTTAAGATAATTAGTTTTTTTTTTTTGAGAGAGAGAGAGAGGGACAGTAAGAGAGAGAGAGAAATAGAGAATCAATTTCATTCAGTTTTTCATGTGACTTTCATTGCTCCAACACTTCATTGAATATATGGTGCTGGGGTTTGAACCCGCATCCTTGTGCATGCCAGACAAGCACAGCAACTGCTAGGACACAGTTCCAGCCCAGAGATAGATATTTTTTAAAACTTTGAAATTCTTAGATTGTGAATGATATGTAAGGTAAGTTTTAGATTCATTTTCTTAAAAGTAGGCCTCTTGCTTTCTCTATACCTTTTTTCAAAACTTGCCACTGGAAATTCCACTTCTTATTTAGTTCACAGGTGACTCCTGTGATTTTCAGCTCCATAACACAAACACCCTTAGAAGTCTTACTCACATAGATGCACATTTTAAATTCTCAATTCAGGTTCTTTCTGAGGTGCTACGTTTTCCTGTAGAAGATGACTAGGTGGAGGGAAAAAATCCACACTATTTCATTAATAAAATATATTTTTGAGAACCACTCACCTTATGCTTTTAGGGATTTATTCAACTCTCTCTATCACAGACCCCCCCCCCCACCACTTCCACCATAGCATATGCCTCTGCCTAATCAGCTCAACTAGTTGTATTAAAATTTTTTAAAAAAAATCTATGGCCAGATTTCTCCAGCAGAAGCTGGTGGGCCCAGAGTATATGTGCCATATGCTTTCTTTTTAAAAAGGTGGTACTTAATAAGTGTGTACTCAGCAGTCATTAAATGAAGCAGTTGGTTAAGTGAGTAAATTATTTCAAGATTGTTTCAGTTTTCATAAACTTTTGGTGGCAATTTTTTCCATTTCAAAACTACTACTTAGAGTATGTGTTCTTAAAGTATTCACACAATAATAAGCATATTTAAAAATCAATTGATACTGATTCATTATAAAACATTGAAAGACATTTTCCTCTGTTTAATAACCATTTAAAAATATGGAAAAGGTAATATACATGGAAGATTTCAAAGCACATTGGAGGCAGCATGAAGAGATAGATTCTTTTCAGACTTAAATATTTTTATTTTAGAAAAATTGCTTGTGTTATGAAGAAATTATCCTTATAGAATTGCCACTAAGTTCCGTTCCCTACAGCATCAACATCAAGAACAGGTTCTATTTGTATTTCCCTATAGCCTTTCATGTGTTTGTCAGGAGAAAGATAAAAATTTATCTCACAAAGCATGTTTTATTTCATGTGGTAGCAAAAAGTAAGTGTAATCACTTTAAGTACAGATATTTTCAATTAAATTTGGAATAAAAACCATGAACAGCTCCAAAGAGAAGCATGAACAAAAAAAAAAATACAATACTTAATGTTATGACTAGAAGTCATCAGTAGAGGAAAGAAATTCTGAATAAAAATAAATCACTTCAATTCATTTAATATTCACAAGTACTTAGAAAACTATTATTATAAGCATTTTGCACCAGATACTATGCTAGAATTTAAAGATTTACTCCTGCATCCCAGGGGTTGAATGTATAGTGGGAAAGGAGATAGGTAAGAAAATTAATCCTAGATCAATATGTTTGTGAGAAAGGAAATATGTCCAGAACACATGAAAAAAGTACAAAGGACAAGCATATAGGCTGGCTTGGGGCCAAAATTCTAAAGAGGAATAAGTTTGATTATAGCTTTGAGGAGGTCTGAAGCTGAACAAGTCCTTATAGAGGTTAGAGAGAGTGTTCTAGATAAATGGGACAAAAGGTACTGTTGTGGTTTGACTATACGATATCCCCAAAAGTTCACATGTGACAACTCAGGAAGGCTGAGTTGAAATGATTGGGTTATAAAAGCCTTAACCCAATCAGTGAGTTAATCCCCATAAGGGTTGGCTGGTAGGGTATAGCTGGAGGAGGTGGGTAACTGGGGGCCTGTCTTTGGAGTAGGCTGTATCTGGCATGGGGCTTCTCTCTCTGCTCTGCTTCCCTGTGTGACACCTCCAGCTCCCTGCTCCCTGAAGCCATGCTGGTGGCCATGCTGTTCAGCCTCACCTCGAGCCCCAAGGAATGGGGCCGGCTGCCTATGGACTAAGAGCCCTGAAACCGTGAGCCCCTAAATAAACTTTTCCTCCTAAAATTGTTCTTGTCGGGTCATTTAATTGCAGCAGTGAAAACACTGATTAAAAGAGGTACAAAAGGAAGAGATACCAAGATAGACTGAAGCAACAAAGGCAGCCCGACTTTGCTGGGGTTACAAAGGGCAACGTGAGGTGAGGGTGGTAGATCTATGGATTGAGAATGGAAAGGATGCACGTAAATGACACCAAATAATGAAGAGGCTTGCGTTTCAAAAGATTTCTCCCCGGATGAGTTCTTGAAGAACTGTGAGTACAGAAATCGTATAATGTGTAAGTGTGCATGTGTGCCGTAAAAATCTCACCTTGGATGCAGTATAGAGGGTGGTCAGGGTGTTTTGTTGTTGTTGTTTTCTTTTTGGTTTTGCTTTTGTTTTATTTTGTTTTTAAAGAGTGAGTGAGAAATTTTATTTATTTTTTCATCTGGCCTTTGTTTCCCCAACACTTAATTTTGTATGTAGTGCTGGGGTTTGAACCCAGGTCCTTGCACATGCCAGGCAAGTGCTCCAACTGCTGAGCCACTGCTCCAGTCCAGTGAGGGTGTTTTTAAAGGTGGCAAGATAATAAGTAGGATGAGTCACCTTTATGCTATTCCAGAGTCCAGAAGTATGAGCTTAGAGATGTTTAGAACATTGAATGAATCAAAGGTGCTTGCACAGAAGCAGGTAGACAAAAAAAGTGGAGAAATGAAATGAAATGGCCCCTAGGTTTATATGTGTGCTTCTCAAGCTACTTGTCCCTTTACGTACCTTCTTAGTATGCATTTGTTTCAGGGTGTATCTTTCCTCTCCTCCTCTCTCTTTAGCCATAGAAAAATAATTATGTAGTGAAGGACTGAATTTCCAGTTTCTAATTCAAGTTCAGTCAAGGCTGAGTCTGACTTTTTTGAAATAGTTATCCTATAAGGCATGATTTTTAACATCTCAGACCTAAATTTCCTGATGTAATTAAATGGGGATAAGACACACCTCTGGTGTGTTGAGATGATATAAATATGGTGTATGTGAAGTGCTTAGCAGGGTGCCTTTCAAATGATAAGCATGCTATATGTGGTAGTTTTATTATAATTAATGTTGCAAATATTACTGGGCAAGTTAAATAATTTGGAAAACTTCAGTTTACTATATTCAGGAATGGTTTAAACTGGCATTCTTTAGAGAAAGCACCTATTCATTTTCATTTTGAGGTTAATATTGGTTTGAGCTTGCTCAAAATGAGTGACATATTATATTTCTCCAACAGTGAAAACACTTGTAAAAACAAAACTGTAATAGGTTAATTCAAACCAGTTTTCTGTTTCCCAAGAGAACTTTTATTATGTTTTATTTCTTATAATCATATGGTTATAGAAAGAAAAATCTGAGTGTTAACCATATTAATGGTACTCATAAAAATTGTTAATTTGATGATGCGCTGATTTTATTATTAATGGCTTTTAATAAAATACTCTCCATTGGATAGTAACAAACAGCTCATAATTTTATAAAGCTAATGTAATTTTCAGAAAATGTATTATCATTTTTCTTTTGATTTCAAATCAGCTGGTGTTTCACGCATGTTTGGACATGCAACAAAGAAAGTACTGATTCGTTGTCTATAGCACGTTATAGGAATAAATGTGAAGAAAATCCAAAATTCCTTGTTTCATATTTTTATTTTTCTTCCTGCATAAAGAACAGTCCTTATACGAAACATGGAAAATAAGCATTAACAAGAAGGAAAGGAAGTCTTTAAAGATAAGTATATTAAACAGAACAGGCTGATGGACTAAAATGTTATCTCTGACCAGTACAAACAGTGTGGTGGTAAATTAGTGAAGTCCCAAGGAGTTCCATATGTGTGATAGCTGAACTACTGCTAAGAATCTCTAAGAAACAGGCAGAACAAGAAAAATCTCCATATCTTAAAAGATGGACCAATGTAATAGGATTATAGTCTCTATAAATTGGAGTAAAAATTAATTTTTTTCTACAGAGTGGTAGTCAAAAGATGCGTATTTAGCTCTTGGAAGAGAAACACATGGATTAACTAAGGCCAAGGCATTCCCTACTAGTCTTTTTTCTTTCTTTCTTTCTTTTAAGATAAAAACTGGTAATTCAGGAACATTCTAAAAGCATTGTTTCATGTAATTTCAAAATTTGATCATGAAATAAAAAACCCCTTGTTAAGCCTTTGTAAATAACATGAACCATCTTTTTTGCAAGATTGAAGTTTGGAATATTGGTGTCTATTTTAATCATAAGGTTAATGAGTTATAGTCAACAAATGCAGACTCTGTCTCTGAATCTGTTTGGTTAAATAGATTATTAAAATTTGTATCTAGAAATATGAAAAATATTTTTAACTCTCCTAATGCAGAGTAACTTATGACTAAACTCCACAGTTCCTGTACTACCCCAACCACACTCCCCAGAAGCAAGCATTTTGGTTTTGTCACCTTCATTTTCTAAATGATGTATCCAAATTGCCATTAGTTGTCCACATTCTCCTAAATGATATTCCCATACTACCATTTTTGTCATACCTATTTACACATTAATTTATTGCTGATCGTACTATGGCTTTAAATATTTAGCTTACTTAAAAATCTGCTTCACGCTCACCTCTTCTCAATAAAGTTACAGCACTCTTCTTTTCTTTTCACATATCTCCAAAAATTAGTCTGAACCAGGGATTGATAAATCACAGCCTGCTGGATAAATCCACCTTGCCTCCTATTTTTGTAAATAAATGTATTTTTGGGGGGGAATGCAGCCCTAACCACCTGTTTGTGGTTGTCTCTGGTTGTGTTTGTATTACAGTGGCTGATCTCTAGTGCAACAGAGGCCATATTATCAGAAAAAGGTCTAAAATATTTAATACCTGGACCCCTAAAAAGATAACTTTGCCAAACCCTGGTTTAAACTTCTGTTTTAGTTTGTGTGTTGGTTTGTTTATCAATTATAGATAGTGTTAGTGAATCCCTTTATTGCTAGACAAAAAAACAATACCCATAATCTCTTCTATACCCCCATCCTTCTTTTATCCACCAAATGAAAGAACCCTTAATTGTCAAAATTCAAGCAACAAAATAGGGTATTAAATTATAAGCAAAGTGTAAAATAAATACTTGTAAGTAAATATTGCTATGATTGAAAATTAAATGGTAGAGAAGAGACAAATATTCCATATCAAAGGATTCTGAATGATCAATATGGTAAGTGCTCCCTCAAGGAGGTAGAGCATAGCTCTTCACCCCTCAGTGTGGGCTTTGCTTACTGAGTGGTTTCCCTATAGTACAGTACAGAAAGGAGGAAAATAAAATAACCCTGCATTAGAGAAACAGAAAACACTCCCCAATGAGGGGAATAAGGCTAACATCTTCAGTGACAAGTCGTGTTTCTTCACTATGTCATATGAGCATGGCTCTCCGTCTCTGTGAACCTCCTCCCTAGACCCATGTAAGCCCAGTCTTACTGGAGAAAAAGATTAGCTCAACTCAAGTTGAAGACCATTCTACAAAATACTTCACCAATAATCCTTAAAAGGGAAAATAAATAAAATATGAAAAATATGGGGTTTAGTTAATAATGCATCAATATTAGTTAACAAATTATGATAAATTATTAAATTTAATTAAGATGTTAGCAATGGGAAGGAAAGGCTACAGAGTATTAAAGGGATTGTGTACTATCTTTGCAACTTATATGTAAATTTCTAAATTAAATTCATTTTTTTTCAAGTTTTGATTAAGAATTTGGTTTTTTTAAAATTTTTTTCTTTCTTTCCTGTTTTTTTTTTTTAATTTTTGAACAACCTCACAAGATTTTAACAAAATAATATAAAGTGTGTATATATTCTGGATATTGCAATTACCCCCAGGAGTGCCCCCTGCAATTACCCTCCCTTATACCACCCTTCCCCTTCCCACTATATCTCTAAAAAAAAGTATTAGGTTGTAAAGCATTACATCTTATCTGGATTTAACACATGCTAATAGACCAACTTTCTCATTGTCCAGGGTCTAGTCCCCACCTCCACAGATGAGTGGAGACAATCGACCCTTAGATCTCTGGGTTAAGCTGATTTTACTCATCATGATCTCTTTCATAGCCATCCATTTACCCATTTTTAACTGATACATAAAAACAAAATTATATATGTATTTATGGGTTACCATCTGATATTTTGATATATGTATACATTGTATCATATTATGAAATATACCTATCTCCTGATGCATTTTCACTTCATTACGTTGAAAACATTCAAAATTCTTCTAATTTCTAAAATATATATACAGTACACAACTGGTATCTGTAATCATCCTATTGTCCAAAAGCATACTAGAAGTTCTTATCCATATCTAACTAAAACTGAGTACCCATTGATCATCGTTTTTCCTTCATTCCCTCCCCACACTTTCCTGAACCTCTGGTAACCACCATTCCACTCTCAGTTTCAATTTAGATTTCTGTAAATTTAAATTCTAAAATAAAATGCTTATTAAGGAAAAACAGTAGACTTTCTTTCTTTCTCTCTTATTTGGGAAATGTGCCTTAGGATCCCTAGGATAATACGTAAAGTGTTTTGCAATCTCAAAGTCACCATGCTGAAAGGATCATATGGACAGACAATACAGAGACAGATGCCTGAGGAGACCCAGATGTTCAGCCTAGACGTTTTAATCTTCTCAGGCCCTGCATGGGAGAGTGAGCTTCCAAATGACTCCAGTCCCAGCCCTTGTACAGACCCAGCTTACATGATGAAGAATAGAAATGAGATGAGCCTTCTCAAACTGCAGATTGGTGAGAAAATGAAATGTTGCTGCTGTTTGAAGACATTAAAAATTTTTAAACATTTTCAATTGACAAATAAAAATCATGCATATTTGTGGTATACAATATAATACTTTGATATACATATACATTGTGGAATGACTAAATGAAGCTAATTAACATTTCCAAAGTTGCTTCTCCTGCAGCATTAGAGTCTCAGAAAATTGCTATATTTTATGATTTTAAAAGGAAATACCTAGAAAATATTTTTTTAAATTATTACTCATTTTGCACAATATTTGTCAAGATCTTTTAATTGAAATACATCTCCTTTAGCTCTAGAAATATTTTTGCATTTTTACAAGAATTTTATTTCCATTCCTTTCTGTCTTCCCATCTTAGAACTCTGGTTAAATACTGAATACCTTAAATGGGTACTGCATCAACAATTGCTGTCTTTTTTTCTCATATTTTCCATAACTATGTATTTTAATATAATTCAAAGTATTGCTTTGACTTTATCTGCTACGCTTTTTTCTACTATAAACTTTGTCAGTATTTTAAATTTTTAATATTTCCTTTGATCCTTAATTTGGCAAATCCTTCTGTTAACTTATGTTATGAATTATATGAATATGTAAACACGGTATACATGCATACATTTTATATATGTCATACATACACATAAATCTTTCTAAGGATAAATTAGGCTATTTCTTCTATTACCTTTATTTCATATTTCAAAGTGATGTAATAAAACAGCTCACCTATATCTCTTGTTCAAAAATGGATTTTATTAACCGGTAGCTTTTCCCAAACTATAAACAGGGTTGGATGTCAGTCACTGTACCTGGAATTCCCTAGATGGCAAAATACACAAGTTGCGTAACTCACAGAGTCGTCTCCTTTGGCTGTTTGCTTTGTTGCGTTTGCTTGGCTGGTTATTGCCTAGTTTCTGGATAAAGGATAGAGGAGGATTACTGCACACATAAAATTCTATCCTTCTTTCTCTGACAGACCCACTTCTCATTCTGGTCCTCTGGGGACACTTGCTTTATTTTCAGGAACAGCTTCACCCCTTCCTTGTTTGCAACCACCTCTGGGCTTCATCATTACATTTGTTTTTTATCTTCTAATCTTAATGCCTCACCTTCCATTATGTTTGTGGTTGCAGGATTATATCATCTTTAGGTGTTTAATATCATTTTAATGGGCATAAATGAATAGGAGATAAAACTCCAAATTAAAAGTTGAAAACATTCTTAATGACCCAGAAAAGGATATTAACTAGCTACAATTCAAATGTTCACAGTACATGAAATTGAAAGGGAGAACTAAAGAATAAAAAATCAAATTCTGAAGTCTGAAATGGTTGCTAGATATTATTATTATTGTTTCATTGTTATTGAAATTACTATTGTCATCGTTGGGATTATTATTGCAACTCTATTCCAAGTTTTACATATTTGGTCCATGAAACCATCTACTTCTCATCAGATCCTCCGTTGCCTTTGCGGTTGAAGTCACCATCATTTCTCATCTAATTACTGCAAATGCCTAGTAAATGTTTCCATGCTGTCTTCACTATCTACAAACAGAGGGTAATCAGAGTGATCTTTTAAAAATAAAAATCAAATCACATGACTTCCTTGCCTAAAATGCTCCATTCATCTTATCAAACCTTTGGAATAAAACCTAAGTTTTATAACAAGCAATGAGCCTTACATAAACTGGGCCCTGTCTAGATACTGACTTCGTCTCATATTTCTCCTCTTCCTTACCCCTACGCTTCAGATGTATTTCCTTTTGCTCTAATCACAATGATTTTGATTTAGTTCCTTGAAGCTTAAGCTTGTCCCCATATAATCCTTTACATGGATGGCATTTGCTCCTGTTTCAGACCTAAATAGTCTTCCATGAAAAAGACCTTTCCAACACTTCTAAATCTAATTAGAACTTCCCTCCCAATTCCTCTGTGAACCTGGTCATTTACTTTCTTTCTAGCCTATTACATCTATGAAATTCTATATTTACATAATTGGTGATTGCATGTTTAGCATTTATCTTTGTCAGTAGATTGTTGGACATGAGCAAAGGGAACTATATTATATTATACACATGCATGGTCCTGACATTTAGTAGGGACTCATAAATAACTGATTCAATGTTAGCACCCTATTTTCATGCAGAGTCTACAAACTTGGAGAGTTTAAATAACTTACCCAAGTTCATGCAGCTAGTAAGAGGTAGAACCAGAGTCAATTTGAATATTCAGTTAGGAATTGATAATTTTACGTACAATGCTAAAATAAAATAAACATAATGTCTCAACAAAAAATAAATCAATTTCCAACTCACTTACCCACCTAAAGCAAGTATTACTGCCCCAGAGGTGGCTTTACTCCTTATGGTGAATTGGAATCCCAAATTCCTTGTGTTATATAGCTCTCCTTTCTTAATGCTGTATCTATGCAGTAGAAAGGAAAGAGGACATAGGATATTTTTGTAGGTCAAGGCAGGAAATGTCACAGTTCACTTTCTTTCATGCTCTATTAGCTAGAATCCAGTCATATAGGCTATATAACTATATGCAACTACAAGTATGCTTGGTAAATGTGGCATTGTGGGCTCCTCTCCAGAGAAAAGGTTATAATAAAATGTTAACTTCATCAGGTAAAGTGGCACATGCCTACAATCCCCATGGCTTGGGAGGCTAAGACAGGAGGATTCCAAGTTCAGGACCAGCCTCAGCAACTTAGCGAGGCCCTAAGCAACTTAGTGAGACCCTGCCTCAAAATAAAAAATAAAACTGGCTGGGGATGTAGCTTAGTGATAAATTGTCCTGGGGTTTAATTCCCAGTTCAAAAAAAAAGAAGAAGAAATAACCTCCAATACCCCACAACGTGATCATATTTGGAAAAAAGGTCTTTGCAGATATTATTATCAATGCATCAATGTAGAAAGAGTTTATTCAGGAGTAGAGTCAGCTCTAATCCAGCATGACTGGTGTCATCAGAAGATGGCAATGTGAACAGAGAGGTAGAGCACCATGTGAAGACGTCAGAGACTGGAGGGCTACACCAAGCAGCCAAGAAATGTCAGAAGCCAGGAGAGGGGCACAGGACAAATTCTACCGCAGAGCTGCAGAACTGACCAAACCTGACACTGCCTTGATTTCAGACTTCCAACCCCCAGAACTGTGGCAGAGTAAATCTGTTATTTTAAACCACATAGTTTATGCTACTTTGTCCAATAGTGCTAGGAAACACCCATGTGACTTATCTGGGTTCCTTAGGAAACTAATCCATGTGGCCTACCTGAGTGTCCAGCAAGAATCAGAAATAGATTCTATGGAATGCAGAGCATTCAAAAATTTCAACATTTATGTTGTCACGTTGCTTCAGAAGCTGAAGTTTAGTAAATAAAAACTGATTTGAGTTCAAATAAACACATTTTTAAGAAATTGGAGGAAGCATCAATTTACAGTAAGATTAAAAAAAAAAAAACAAGAAACAAAGACAAACAAACAGTGGGAACCTATGCTTACTATGAGCTGAGCTGCGTGAGAAAATAGAAAAGAGACGCAGCGACTTTGCTTTCTCTAGTGCATCCGAAGCAGGCACAGTGTTCTCAGATCTGGAAATGCAGATATAACAAAGTCTACGCGGAGGAACCCCTGACCCAGCATGGAGAAGGAACTGAAAAACCTATTCTGATGAGTACTAAGTGATGGAACTGATTTTTAAAAAATATTTTTTCAAGAGAGAGAAAATTCTTGTTTAATTAGGTCCAAATGGAGGAGCATGGGCTAATAAATAGCAATTACAAAGACAGAATTTGACTCAGGATAAGAAAACATTCTACGGTGATCAGGATTTGCCTGAGACAGGCTCTGTTAACACCTGCACAAGTGAAGTTCAATACAAGGAATATATTCAAGGAAAGGCTGAAAAAGATTAGGGACATCACAGTGAGAAGTGGACGCTGAAGGGTAATGTGTGTTATATGCTCTCTATGGAATCGTCCAAATTAATTAAATTAATTAACTGATTAATTCGTTTTGGTGAA
Organism: Aplodontia rufa; assembly: GCA_004027875.1. Lineage (NCBI taxonomy): Eukaryota > Metazoa > Chordata > Mammalia > Rodentia > Aplodontiidae > Aplodontia > Aplodontia rufa. The sequence goes on along the minus strand of PVKS010015015.1, from coordinate 17,743 downwards.
ACTTGTGTGGCATTCCATGTGTTCCCAGTTTCTTAGGTAAAGGCATGCCATCATGAAGATCAAATTCTAGGACACAATACAATGCCGTAAATCAAAGCTCATAGATTGTAGTCTTACAAATCCAGGTTTAAATCAGGTTTTTGTGTCTCCTAACCATAAGTGGACAGTTACCAAACCATTCTGGGCCTCAGTTTTTTATCTCTAAACTGAGCCGAAATAGGTGCTCAATCTTCTTAGAATTAAGTCTGCCAGATTAAAGAAATTCAGGTACACTTTTTCTAAAATATTAAAAAAGTATAAGTTACTAGTAATAGCATGCCTAGTTTAGAACGGTTGTTTGTGTGTGTGTGTGTGTGTGTGTGTGTGTGTGTGTTGGTAAATTGGTTTGTAGCAAATCTTCTGCCTTACTTAAATTGTCCACATCTATATTTCCTTAGAGTAGATATTCATTGAACTTGTAGCTTATCAGGGAAATAGCAGAGGTTCAATAAATTAACCAAATCACACAATAGTGAAGGACTGTCTCCTATTTCACTCTCTGCACTACTTTAGCTAGGAATCTTCTGCAGAATATTTTCAAATTTTAATAGAATAATAACATTTCCATATAAAAGAAATAAATGATTACTTGTTAGGTCAATAATCCAAAAGACTGGAAGGATAAAGAGGTTAAAATGGCACAATTAAGCATCTTAAATGGAATATGCTAACACAAATGCACCCTTAGATGCTGTCTGTTCAAGGAGATATAAAAGACTCAAAGCATATTAAATGAGTTCAAAATTCTCACATGTAGATTCTTTATCACAGAACTTAGCAGAGGAAAGGAAGGAATTAATCTAAGGGCAAGTGAGCCTGGGAGCACCAGAGGTGTTCCCACATAGATCCAAAAATCACTTGTATTAACTCAAGTATTAATTTTGTCTTCATGCTAAAGGGCCTTATAAAAATTGTATTTTTAAGAACTTCACTAAATGAGAACTAAATAATGAAATCTTAGCAGGAAAAAAATTTTAGTTTTGTAAGGAAGACAATATATTCATTACAATTCCTGTTGAACTGAGTGTTAAACTTGATTTTTAGGACCTGGAGCAGTGGCTCAGCTGCTATGTGCTTGCCTGAAATTCGCAACAATGCAGATTCAAACCCCAGCACACCAGCACCATAGCACCATGTACATAACAAAGTGTCAGAGCAATGAAAGCCATGTGAAAAACTAATAATAAAATTGATTCTCTCTTTTTCTCACTGTTCTTCTCTCTTAGGGAAAAACAAAAAACAAAAACCTGACATTCAGAGAGCTCCTGCCTCCCTGGTGATCTCTTGCTCTCTCTCTCTTTTTTTTAAATAGAAGGTTGATAGTGCCACCATTCTTCTGTAGATGGTACCATAAAATGTACAAACTTTGGTATAAAAAGCATTTAGATAAAGCATTATAAACAATTTTCAAGTGTATGAAAAACTTGAGGGCCCACGTGCAAAGCACATGCGATGCTCACATGCAACAACAAAACAAACAAACATTTACGATTCTGGTAAACCAAAACCACTGTGACCATTAGAGAGAAACTAAAACTTTCAGATATTCAATGTAAATTACTGCTTAATTGCAAAACTTGATGAAAAAAAATATATATATGGATAGTTTGCCTCCATGATGACAACTATCCAGATATTTGGAAATACTCAAAAGTTCCTTTGAAAGTTTTTAGTATTCATCAAGATAGCCTGGAATTATATCTCAAAAGACAGTAAGTAGCTAAGAAACTATATAACCATTCTCTTTTGTTTTGTAATTTTCTAGTTTTTGCATGATTGGCTAATGATATTTAAAATGTAGATGACCAGAAGTTAATAAGCTTCAATATCACTGAAATTACCCTTAAAGAAGAGCACATTTAGGGAACTTACACAAAATCACAAAATCTAGTAAATGCAGTTCCTAGGATTCCAGCATACAACATTTGATCTCATTTTCAACCAGTCTTAAATAGTGGTTTGAAGTCTTCTGTCTTATGTTCTCTGTGTAATCCTTTCTAAAGGCAGACTTAAATTAACTCTGCACTAAGGTTTTACTTTCTGATAAGCATCAGTATTTACTGGACTGTGGGTATTGATTTTTCTTGCCTAGCAAACTCTCTTGCTCATTTCCCCCAATTATAGACTTTGTCCTTTGGTCACATGGAGTGGACAAAAGATCTATTCCTGGCCAGCATGGTCAGTTATAGTAAGCCATAATCCACATAGCAGTTATTGGTCCTTGGAAAGTACATGTGACACAGTTCAAGTAGATGAGGTTACCTACTTGATCAATATATGGATAATATGAGAAAAAAGTTCTCGCTCCTTCATAATTTTTAATACTGTGGTTGCTGAATATAGGAAAGATCTGCGTGCAGAAAAGAATGTGGCACACATGCAGTGAAAATGAAAGATAGGGACAGAAAGAAAAGTGAGGAAAGCAGGAGAAACAGGAAAAAAGAGACTCTTCTGACAACACTGAACCCCCAATTCCACATCTATTTTTTATTCAGTGAATACCTTAAACAGCTACAGGACAAAAAAGAAAAATCCCTTTGTGTTATTTACGAAGATTTTATAAGACTCTATTTTAAAGCATAGAATCAGGACTAATTCTCCCTTCCAATATCATTCATACTTGTATAAGATGTAAAGCCTTAAGCAAGCGAGTCCCATTGTGGAAAATCTTGACACCGATAAGGCAACAAAGAAGGTATCTCTGTGTTGGAAGACTTTCCTCCTTTCAAATGTGTTCTTGACTACTTTTACTACCTATTGTCCAGGCATTTCTCACTTTAATGAATTGAATTCTCTGGGCCAGTAACCTCACAGTGGGGATTTAAGGCTGTTTTATTTGGCTGATATAATATATTGGACTGGGATGCCTTTAGGTAAGATGCAAACTATTTAGTTATTCACAGTTCCTACCAATATTGTTTTTTAATATCATTCCTGTGCAATTTCTTCCTGGCCCCAAAGACATTAAGAGTTAGTGATTCCTGGACTAGGTATTTCTTTGCCACACTTTTCATCCATCAAAACATCCACATTTTATTTCCTATTGCATCAAGACTTGACTCTGCTTTCCAAGTTGGAATTTGCTTTCCTATTAAATTAATCTATTAGAAAATAAGTTAGATACTAATTTTTGTGTGTTTGTTGATTCTGCACAGATAAGGAATATACAAATTGAAAGATCAGAACTGAAAATACCATCGTGCCTTACATTGACAGAATAATAAAAATTGTAGAAACTGCAAAACTTAGATTAACAAAATTATTTGGGGATTGACATTGATAATCATCCAAAATTGATTAATTTTTTGTCTACCAATTAATAACTCAATAACTCCTTTTTTCATGTCTAACTTCCATAGAGGGAAGGGAATTAGAATTTCATCATAAAAAACAACAAACCTGACCACCCAAAAGAAATTGTGTATAAAATTCTATCAATGGCATTGTGAAACATGCCATTGATAAGATTACAGCATGCTGTTGATGTTGTTGTGTATTGTAATTCCAAGGTCAGATAATTTTTTTCATATATCTAATTTATTTGCCAACCATTGTGCTGGTGGTTTTGATGTTATAAATATAAATCTTAAAAGTCAATAGGGTGTTAATGGTAGAGATGGTGGAAGGGGAATTGACTCTTTCAGTTAAAAAAGAATGGCATTTAATGGCTTCAGGTAGGTAAAAATACAACTGAATACCTGGGATCATACATTCTCTAGATGAATGCAGTATGAAAGGTGCAGGAAAAGCAGTTGAGAGTGTAGTTGAAATTATAACTCATGGATTATGCAAGGTTTTGATGCACTTTGATTTTGCTCTCCAAAGCTTCAGGTGCTGGAGGCTTACTTCTAGATTTGACAGTGTTCAAAGGTGCTAGAACCTTTGAGATGTATGGTCTAGAGGAAAGTAATTTGGTCACAAGGTCATCATTCTCAGAAGGGATTAGTGCTGGTCTTATAGGTAAGTTGGTTCTCATGGGAGTGAATTATTAAAAAAAGAACAAACCTGATCTCTAAATCTCTGTCTTCTTGCCTCACCATGTGATCTCTTTTACATATGTTCTTGACATTGTGAGGTTATCTGCCATGAGGTCCTCTTCTTGTGTTAAGCATATGGACTTTCAGCCTCCAAAACCGTGAGCAAATAAGCATCTTTTTCTTATAAAGCACACACTCTCAGATATTTTGTAACAGCAACAGAAAATGGAATAATAGAGATTCTCAACTGGATTATGAGTAAAGTTAAGTAAAACAAGTCTAAGTTGGTAGAGAAGAGTAGAACATTATGGGCAAAAGAATGGACTAATGAATGGACTATTGGTCACTCAGATGGATAAATGAATGGATGGATGGATAGAATTATAAAACTTCTAGAACAAGTTCAGACATTTGTCAGTCGACATCATGTGTGTCATTTAAAACAAAAGACAAAAACAAAACACATTTTTGTAGCAGAAGTTTGAAAGAAAACTAAGAATACTCTATCCTCTTGAGTGCCGAATATTTCTTTCTGTCAATTTCCTAAATAGATGATATAAATTCTTAGCCAAAAATATTTTCATCCCTTCCTGCAGAAAAATACTTGGGGAATTATACTGAACACTTCAGCAGGCTATATGGTATTTTTATTATGACACTCAATTTGGATCCCCTGCTCCTAGTCAGTGTTAAATGGAAACACTTCCTAGATGCACCACACAAAGTATATTGTTATTTAACTTTAGAGTGGTATATTTTTCCCTTTGCACAAGGATATAAAATTGACACTGATGGAATCTGAATGGGTTGATTTTTGAAATGGACTATTCTATTTATTTATGCAACTATGAAAGTATTAGGAATAGATATCTTAATAGGAAAATTTCTACCAGTTAGAAGCATAAAATCCAAGAGATGAGTCAGACATATAAACAATGTAATGTCATAGTTATAAACAGTTCACTGGGAACTCAAAAATAGGAAATGTAACTACCTATTGAAATAGAAGTTCATAAAGTGACATCATTTGTGCCAGATCTTGTTGGTTATGTCTTGAAAAATATTGTGTAGGATATGAGGGTTGATCAGAAAATAATCACTTTTTTACCTCTTCTTTTTTGGATAGAACTGCTCACCTTGATAGTGGCTTTGACCATGTGTCTTTCTTTAGTCAGTGGAACTGCACACACATAATGAACACAGACTCCTTAAATGGGTAAGGCATGGTTTAATGTGGCCACTTACATCGAGTAGCATACCAAAAAGAAAATGTACTCTGTGCAGCTGCAGGACCAAAGAGAATGAGGAAATAGATAAGAGTTGACCTAATTCAAACCCACAGCATGGAGCCAAGCCCAGCAGATCCAAGCTGAGCTCATCCTGAGACAGAGCAACACACTCAATGGCTACGGGGCAAAAGAAATGATGCTGCTCAAAGCCACCAACAATGGATTTTGAGGGAGTGTCTTGTGCTGCACCATGTCTCATAACCAAATAATGCACAAAAAAAGGCTTGCTTGTTTTTAGGGAGAAGAATACCATGTTGAACAGTATGGCTATTACTTTGCTAGGATTAGACATAAAATGACTATAAGGAAAAGATAGAAGCTGTAAGACACAAGCTAAATAATGAAACCTGAGTTGGACTAGATTTCATGGATGATGGGAAATCTTCAAACTAATTTTTTCACAGAAAGAATATCATCCTCAACTTCCACAGGGTTAATCCTGCGGTCTATCTGTGTGGATATCTACCAGCAAACTCATATTAATGAGCACCAACAATGTTCCAAATATTTGAGATACATTAGTACATGGAAGTAAGATCTCTAAGGGAAATAGACTATGATGATAAACCTAATAAAAGACATATGCAGTATATTTAAAAAGAGACACGTGCTATGGGAAATATAAGAAAAAGCAGAGCATTAAAGGGAGTCTTGCAATTTGTAAAAGGTTGGTTGGGGTGGTCTCACTGAGAACCACAGCAATCAAGAATGCTTCAAGATTGTCAGCTACCCTGTAGCTATAAATATCTAGCAAAAAACTCTGAGTAAATGACTCTATAATTAAAGGTGTAAACTGTTCCTTTGAAGAAGCTTATGATTCACACAAACATCAGATTGAGAGAAGTTGTAGAACGTCATGACTCCCACAATCACAGCAAAGATGTCTCTGTCAATATGTACGCAGTTCTATTTTGTGATAAAGTGGTTCATGAATAGGCAGTAACTGCTGCTCTGGGGCCACCTGGCATCTAGTGACAGAACATATTTTCAGTACCATAATCCAAATCTTCACTTGTGAGAAGCTGTGGTTTGTACTCATCACAGCATATAGCAGAACGTTGGCAATCAACCCCCATTTGGCATTCTGGAAGGTGTCTTTATGCTGGAGAATTCAAGCTCTGTGCCAAGCCCTTCTCCAGGAAATGGTTTAACAGGCTCATGGTTTTAAACTAAATTTTATATTGAGGAAAACAACATGAACATATTTGGATTTGTTGAAAGAGTCCAAAGTCCTTTCTTTGTTTTACAGTGGAAACAGCATGGATCACAAGTATCTTAGCATGTTGTTTTGTTTTAAGTGGAGTTATATTGGTGGCAGCTGTATAATATAGATGCTATAGAGTAAGATAAGCACAACTTTTTTTTTCTATTTTCCTGTCTTAAGTAGCATAGACTTAGATATCTTATAACAAACCATTTTTTGGTAGTCAGGCTTGATTCCTCCCTCTTGATCATTTCCATGTATTAAATATACATTATATATATATATATATATACATATTATATATTAATGATAGCAATCTAATGAACCTCTGTCACCCAAATTCAATAGATATTGCCATACTTGTTATCCATTTATCATTTTTCTTGTATTATTCTTTTTATGAGTACTAAATGAGACCAAAATGCATGTAACCTTGGCATAGATAGTTCTTGGTACAGATAAACATAGTAATTTTATTATATGCAATTTTTTTCAAGTATTCATACATAGTAGCTGGAGCAGTTGCTCAGTGATTATGGCTCTTCCCTCGCTTGTGTGAGGATGTGGGTTTGAACCCCAGGACCACATACACAACAAATGAAATCCACATGAAAAAATGAATAATAAAATTGATTCCTTCTTTCTCTTTCTCTCTCTCTCTCATCCTATGTCTTAAAAAAGGTATTTGTACATAAAATAAGGCTAATTTTACCTAAAATGGAGTAGTTTTGAAACATCAAATTCTGAAAAAAATGGAGATAAGTTTTTTTTTAATCTGAGAAGTGAAATAAAATCATAGAGATAATTTGTATGATCAAGGAGGCCCACTGTCAATCACAGAAAAGGACTAGCAAATATCACTGTAACTGTACAACTGCCATAAAGAGAATGCTCTACCACCAAGGTCCATGAGGAACAGAAACAAACAGAGCAGAAACCTGGAAGTTACCAGAGTTAAATTACCCAGAGACTATTTATGAGCAGGGTTGACCCTCTAGGAAGAATTTCACAGTATTCTGACTTCTGGACAAGGCAAAACATACTATTGGGACACTGGAAAATATACACAAGAGACAAGTCTTCAGTGCCCTGACTTGCCCTGCTCCTTTCCCTTTGTTCTTCTACTTGAAGAGATTCTGCTGATGAATTTTATTGTGTGGTTACTTTCCACATTTCACACTATCCAGGTTCCACATAACAAACAGCATTGTTGATTTCTTTTTTTTTTTCTTCCCTATCTTTTATTTTCATTTCTTTTTTAAAAATGTATTTTAAATGATAATTAAAAATAAAATAGGTGGCCATGTTAATGGGTGCAGTGTGTTATTGTGATACACATACACATTGTGTAACATATAGTCAGGTTAAAAATATCTATCATTTCTTTGAATGAAAGTTTTCAAAATCCTTTCTTCTAGCTTTTTAAAATGCACAGTACCTTACTGTCAACTAATGTGCAATAGCACACAAGAAATTCTTGCTCCTAACTGTAACTTAGTACCCATTGATCAACTTTTCCCCTTTCATTCCCATCCCACTCTCCCCTGCCTCTGGTAACCACCATTCTACACTTAAACCAAACTACCATCAGATCCAGCAGTTCCACTTCTGGGTGTATACCTAAGGGAATTGAAGTCAGTGTGTCAAAGAGGCATCTGCATAATTCACAAAAGCTAAAAAATAGAAACAATCTATTTGACCATCAAGAGATAAATGGATAAAGAAATGCGGTTCATATACACAATGGAATACTCTTCAGCCATGAAAAAGAATGAAATCCTTTTATTTATGACAACATGAACACAACTGGAGATTGTTATGTTAAGTGAAATAGCCAAGCACAGAAAGACAAGAACCATATGTCCTCACTCATGCAAAATCTAAAAAGTTGATCTATAGAAGTTTCTTATTTTTTGAAAATCCCACTTTCTTGGCTGTCATGGCATGATGCTGTTCAAGTGGTCCTCTTACTTCTATGGTTTCTCTTTTGTGCCTTTATCTCTCCTTCCTCCTCTGACTCCAAATGAGAGCATCATAGTTCCTCTCTTGGTCCATCCTTTCTCTACTTTCTCCATCCTCTACATTGGCATATACATACACTTCATACATTTCAGAAAAATATGTCAAACACCTGCCTCTCAAATCTACCAGAGCCTACCCAAGCTCCAGTCTTATAATCTCCAGGGCTACTCAGACTATTCCATCTGGAAGTTCAAGCGACACTCAAAAAAACTCCCCCCCCCCCAAACAAATCAAAGCTATTTTGTCACAACTTCCCTGAATGTGAGTTCATATTTTAAAATTATACAATCAATTCATATTGGTATTATAGTAATCTTTTTTCAGAAGGTGTGTGGAATAAGACCAGTCTGTCTGAGTTTAAATCTCATTTTAGCCACTTATATCAAATGGACTTGAGCAAGTTCTCAAATTCATGACCCAAAGTTCTCCTACATATAAAAGAGAGGTAATAATACCCATCTTGAAAAGTTATTGTGAAGATGAAATAAAACATGTATAAAGCAGCTAGGAGTACCTTAAAGTTCTACTTTAAGCTTTTGAATATTTGCATATCACAATCCATAAATATTCCATTCCTAATTGACTGTTTACCACATGTTCACAACAACCGTATTGAATGGCACCAGATGAGAAAACAATTCTACAGATGTTATGTGAATTCGGCAAGTTTGAAAAGCACAGTAGTGTAGCAACAATCTAACACCCGGGACATTATATCTTTCCACCCATGACAACTATGACTTTGATACATGTACTTCATGCTCATGAAGATCCAGTCAAGATCATTAGAAGGAGAGGAATCAGCTAAGAGAAGGCAACAGGCGCCCTCAAAAGGCACCAATAAGAAGGGTGACAGGAAGGAAGAATACACACTGAACTACCACTCGGAGATGCCTCCCTGCCCAACAACAAGTGGACAGGTGTTGAGGTGATGGTGATAGATGATGTGGTGGGACAGAAGGAGGTGGTGGGCAGTGAAGGAGGCGTATGTGAAAGGAAGGGGAGGGGAGCAAGAGTGGGAAGAAGGAGATGGTGAAGATTGGGTCAGGGAAAGGGGTTTTCTAAGGAAGGGGTGATTATGGAGAGGAGTAGGACAGTAACCTACATTGAAAGAGGAAATTGGTTATGGAGAAAATGCTGGCGAATCTAGAAGGCTTTAAAAATTATAAAAATTAGATAACAGTACCTATTTCTTGATGATACATAATTCATAGTACTCTAAGTAACATATTTAAATATCATCTTTGAAACAAACATATGGACTGGAGCGGTGGCTTGGTATTACAACGCTTGAAAGGCATGCACAAGTACATGGGTACAAACCCCAGCACCCACGTACACAACTAAGTGTCAGAGCAACAAAAGCCATGTGAAAACTCAATAAAAATTGATTCTGTCTGTCTGTCTGTCTCCCTCTCTCTCTCTCTCTCTCACTTTCCTTCTCTCTTTCTTTAAAAAAAAAAAAAGAAACAAACATCATGTTACACCCTGATGACCTCATACTTGAACTGGTTACTATACAAGAACACTGATTTATACTGTCTTTTATATGTGACCCCTCCCATACTCTTTGTGTCCTTGAACATGCTCTGGCTTTTAGAGGACAATTTAAAAAAAGACAAAATTAAAAAAAAAATTATGAATGCCTGTTGGATGTTTATTATCATAGGAAAATGGAAAATATTTAGAATATTTAATCCAGATTTTGTATTTGTAAGACCAGGTACCATATTAAATGAGTCCTAAACAGAAAGCAGAGTGCTGTGTATTCTTCTTGTGCTTACTGCCAACTGGACAGGACAAAAGCAGCTCAATTTTGAGGTATTTTGGGGTGAAGTTTTCCTCATGCCTGAAAACCTATTGACCTTTTTTATAAGTAGGTGTCAAATATTTCATAGAATATGCTTATACTAAAATTTATTTACTGTTTCTCTAAACTTCCAATTTAACTGGCTCTGTATTTTATCTTGCAACTCTATTGGACGCAAGCCATTCAATTTGCATTTCATGAGGCCCTCACACAGTAGTGTAGGATTTTCTACTAGTTGGTCAAAGCACAATGTACATAATTATTTCTGAGAATCTGGAAGATAAAGAAGGGATAAGGTGGTATTATGTAGGAATTTTAGGTCAGAAAGCTAAGTATTCATGTGCCCTCAGGCTCAATGGTTGGCCTTAAGCACTACACAATATTTGTAGACTCTTGTAAGTCATGTTTAGAAACCTCAATTCTGTGTTATAAAGATGGATTGAGTGATATATATACCAATGAGCCAATTCTTGAATATTCTAAATGCAATAGTAAAAATAGATGTTATTTCTTGAGTACTACCTCCAAAATATTTTAAATATAATAACTAGTTTAAGCCTTGTGTATTAAATACTACAATCTTACTACTCATTTGGAGAGAAAGGAAACTGAGGGACAGAGTAATTGAGTAATTTGTCCAAAATCATGCAGCGAGTAAAAGGGAGAGCTGGGATTTGGACTTAGAGACTCTAACTTAATTTTTTTTCTCTCTCTCTTGACTACCACTTCATTCTACTTCTGAGTCTTGAAATAAAAATCTCATAGACACAAAGCCTATCTTTCACATCTCAGGATATACACAATAGTAATTTATATTCAGGCCAGAAAAGAGTTGAAAGGATGGAACCTTCAAGTTAGACCAACAGGATGCTAAAGCTCAATACTCCTTCCTGTTCTCTGGCACTCTTATGTTTTTGGAACTATAAAAGCAACTTAGAAACTACAAAGATCACCAAAATTCCCTGCCTCATTTCATGGTAGCATTTGAAACAAGGCCTGAAAAATCTGTGGTCAAAAGCATAAAGTGCTGAATGAGCTCTTACTTCAGTTGACATTTCTAGTTTGATTCAAGAGTCAGCACAGGGCTTGTCTCCTTTCAGTTCCTTCTAGACGTGGACTGTGAAGATTTCCTGTCCCAGCCACAGACCTGCTCAGTCAGCTCCTGGGAGAGTGCCATTTCTCAGACTGTTTCACTGTAAAACCAAATTATAGACCTGTAGAGAAAATGGCAAAATAACCTTTCTCTGTACAGAGACAGAAAGGGTTCATTTAGCTTGGCTGCTTTATAAAGAAGATAGCCACTTCTTTTGATAGATGTCGGTCAAAGACTATATGGACCCAGAAAAGAAAGTCTTTATTTAAGTAAAGAATATATATTATCAATAAACTTCTTTGAGTTGCTAGTTTAGTCTTTCTTGTTTGGAGTTGCAGAAATTGTTTGAAAGCTCACTGCAAAGCTTGAATATGAACATGCAGAGCTTTTTTTTGGTTAAAATTCAGAATAAAAACCATGCTTTTCTATTTGCCTTAAAATAATCATCAACAGAAATTTAAAACTTATGTTAAAATTTTACTAAATTAATACTTTATTTTCTTACATCTAGCATACAGAGGTAAAACTTAAGTCAAATTTCAAAAATTCTTCTCTTCAAAAAGTGAATTATATCATGGCCTTTGAAGCCAAATGGATGGAAATGGAAAAAATTATGTTAAGTGAAGTATACCATCTCAGAAACTCAAGGGCCAAATATTTTCTTTCATTTATGGAAGTTAGAATACAACTGGAAAGAGTATGTTAGATGGCTAAGCTAATAATAACCTCAACATGTATGAATTTTTACACAAACAGGGGGAAACTTGCCCAGGATACCTAGAGACGTAGGGAGGGAGACAGGGTGGGCAGAGGGATTAGGAAAGATATCTAGGAGACTGGAGGGAGGGAGTATGGGGGATCAACTCAGAAGGAGATCTCTGACCTCCATGAGAAGTCCATTTAACACAGGGGTTCTTTTGGGGGAAGCTTAGAACCATGGGGAAACCATGACATGGCATCAGCCTTGGCTAACTGTGTAAATATGCTTTTGTTCTTGATTGTTTGATAATGATTCCCCCTCAATTGTTAGTCCATATTCAACTAATAAAAAAAAAGTGAATCATTTCTACAGCGCACCCTGAAATTATTCCTGCCTATTTGAATAGTTGAGGACACAGACTGATCATTTGCAACACAAAAGTAAGGGAACAATTAAGGAGAACATCATAGAATTTTTTCTTTCAGAGTTTCCCACAAGCTTATGAAGATCTTGGAGACATGAGAATGTCATGCTGGTGAATTTTCCATTAGGCTTCCTTTTCAGAAGGAAGTCTGGTCTCCTTAGAACGGGTCAACAGTTTTCTCATATAATGCCATCCAAAAGTTTCATTGCGGACACCTATCAAACAGGCAAGTGGCTTAAAGTGGAACTTAAAAGTTATGAATCATTTTGACAACTAGCTTGAAATGAATATATTTATTTTTTATTCATCAAGTATCTTTTGTGATCAGATCATGCCTTACATATTTCATATCTGTTAAACCGGAATTTTCAACAGCTCTTCCTAATGAATACCACTGCCTGTTTTCATGAGGGCTGACTGCTTAGGTTTATGAAGCTGAGACCTTGCTAGAGGCCATTTGATACAAGTAGCTTAAATGGGATTGAAACTCAGACTTATCTCATTTCAAGCATCAAGGATTATTATTTTAAAAATATGAGGTGAGAATATAATTTTAAAAATCTGAGTTTACATTTAAGTAAGTTGGAGAAAGTGCTAGTTTGCTAATAATCTCCCCAAACCTCCATAATATTACAGACAAGTCCTTAAAATTTTTGAGACCAGAGAACAGTGTAATTCATACACGTTCCCTGGAAATTTGGATAAACTAGGAAAAAGAAAACACCCTCGAGTTGACACATACTTATTTTCCTCGAGGACTAACTATAGGAAGAAAGGCTGAGAGTTACTGCTGACACAGCTAAATGTTAGGTTGGGGGATGATGCAGTGTGGGAAGCTGGGAGGTTCTCCATTCACAGTCCTTACACTGCTGCCTGTCACTACTCAGAAGCCTTAGCCAGGGAGCCAGAGGAAAGTGTGCACTTCTGTCTCACCAACTCTGCATCTTGAACTTGATTTCTCATAAGGGCCCAGTAGGCTTCCACAGTTGAGATAAACTCCTGACCTGGAGAAGTTAGGCATGAGGAGCTGGGTGGACAGAAGAGGAGAGAGAAATGAGGGAGGGAAGGAGAGAGAAACAGGAAGGTGGAGAGGCAAAGCTGAGGAACAGTTTCTTATCACTGATGTACAGCTGCATTGAACCAAAAGCACTCCTCTCTGCCTGACTCCTTCTGGCTGGAAAGAAAGGAAACCTGAGGGACACCTTTGCAATTGAGAAAGGACATGTTCCCTTTGCAGAGAATCGGTCCCTGGAAAAAAGACTGCAACAAGTATGAAGAAGAACCATAGAGGGACAAACATCCCGAAGGGCAGACCCGAAGGGCCTGGAAAGTCTTTCCTCCTCCAGCCCCTGAATGGTCAAACACACAACATTATTATCAGATCTTATTTTCCAATTGGAAATGAAGAAATGAAACACAGTCTGGGCGTATAGAAGGAGCTTGTTCAAACAGAATTTAGTTATATTATTTGAAACAATTACACTCCTCAAAGATTGATTAATATCCAAATTCAGTACCAGAAATAAAGGGATTACAGCATAAAAATTGTTGAACAACATATTTTGGAAGAATTATTTCCCCAGGAAAGATAGCAGAAACTGTTATTTTACCTCTCAAGCAAAGATATATGTGTGAGTGTGTGTACGCGCACATACATTTATATGGAGAGAGAGGAAAAATTCACTTTGAAAAAGAAGGCTAAAAACCAGCCTCAGGCTTTTTCTCAAAGTACTGTTTACAGCAGCACATAGTCCCTCATGGTTATTCTCACAGAAACCATTGGCTATTCACAGCATTACTTGGGGATAAACAAAAAATACTGAGAGCGAAAGTTCTATATTATTTGAAACCAATTACAGTCTTCAAAGATAGATTAACATCCAAATTCAGCCCCAGAAAAAGGAATTACAGTATAAAAATTATTGAAGAACATATTTTGGAAAATTATTTCCCCAGAAAAGATAGCAGAAAATGTTGTTCTGCCTTCTCAAGCATAGATACAGATATATATAGAGAGATATACAGATATATACATATATATACACAGATATATATATATATATATGGAGAAAGAGAGAGTTTTCACATATTCAGAGGAGTAATTTTATTATCTCAAAAGTTATGAGGAATTATGGTAACTACTTTGAAAGTTTCCAGAGGCATATAACACCTACTAAGTCATAGATAGGCCTAGGAGATACTGACCCTGTGTGTGTGTGTGTGTGTGTGTGTGTGTGTGTGTGCCATTTGACTTAGGCAAATTGGCAAAATTGGTAACATCAGATGTATTTTGTCTGATTCCATGTGACTTTGGAGTGTGTAATTAAAAACAGTGATGGGAAGATACCAGAGGAAGAGACTGTACCTGTTAATGAGGAACCACCTTCTGACAATTCAAAGAGCCAAGAAATTAATGTGATTCTTTCAAGATTCAGTAAAATCCACTCTTGGTCATCATTCTGGCAATAACATTGAGGAGAATTACATTTGAGTAGGGCTAAAGAACTTGATTTAAATCCTGTCTAAAGCTCCCTCTGATTTAGAAGTTTGGGGATTCTTTTAAATTGAACTTGTGTAGAGTAAGATAATGTGGAAAGAAAGCAGTTTATCTGGAGAAAGATAAAACATGAGAGAGATGGCCCCACTTGCAAATTCCCTTTGAAGATCTATTTGCCAATTTCAAAGCTCTTCTCCTGAAAATTTGATGGCAAATCCATGATATTAAATCATATAATATATATCCTTTGGGAGCAGAATAAAATTGGAGTAATGAACATATCAAAAATAAGTAGTATATTTTAATATTAGTGAGTATAGAGTGGAAAAACTGTAATCAGGTACTGGAAGTGAACATGGAGCTATTTGATTCCAGCCGTTACTTACTACATTCCAAAGTGTGCTTGTGTTGGGCTGCAAAACAAACACATGCAAATTTTATAGTTCTGATTTTAGAATGAGTCAACTGACAGCTCCTTTTCACTGGCTTAGTTTAAGAATGATTGAGCTTATGGAAACATACAGGTGTTGAGCATGATGAATTTTTATTAACTATAGGCACAACCTCTCTAATTTCAAGGAAGCATTTTTTATGTTTTTACTTTGAAAGAATTATTAACAGTTGGGCTCTGGGAGCATCTTTTTTTTTTTTAAGGCCAATGTCTTTGTTCTTTTTTAGGTAAACACTGGCCTTTATTTTTTTTCTCCCACCCTTACCCCTCCTCTATGCCCCTTCCTCCCTCCTTCCCAATACATCTCTATGAATGCCCTAGGTTATGTGTTACTACACCTTTGCTGAATCTAATACATGAGAGTTGAAACACTGACTTTTAACTTAGTAAGAAGTGAAAGGGGAATCTGATGATTTTTATTGTGGAGAAGAAGAAAAAATGAAAAGTCAACTTATTGTTTAGCTTATTTCTTTATTTGGAAAGACAAGGAGTCATTGTGCTTTTGTATTTTTATAATGAAAATATCCAAGGCCAGGTTTAAAATTGGAGAAATTTTTAGAGAAGTAAATTCAAATCAATAATTAATTTTGAATTCATGCTCATATTGTTGCTCTTTCCACAACCATTGACAATCGTTTACCAGAACAAGGAAGGAGAGCAACAGGCAAATGATATGAAGGGCATCAAACTGTTAAATCTAGGCACTTTCAGTCTCTAACTATTGATCAGTGTCATTCTCTTTATGAACATCAAAATCACAAACACACACACACTATATATATATATATATATATATATATATATATATATATATATATTAGGCATCATTATAGAATAGATTCAATTTTATGTCTACTGCAATTTTTGGCCTCTAATGACATAAATTAATGTAAATAAAAAGGGTATTGGTAATGATGATTAAGACATGTTAAGCATTAATTTATTCATTCACTCAATGTCTATCCTGTATACTATTACTTCTCTAAACGTCTCTGACATGCACCTGGATTTGGAGAACTTTGGTGTGTATAAAATAACACAAGTCATACTAATTAAACTGGTTAGGTATCAGATAAAAAAAGAAAACAGCAGCAGATGTAACCCTAGTATCTTTCTGCTTAATCCCATTTCTATAGCCATAATGCCACATTTGGCTCTCATTGGCATTTGCCTAACTTTAATAGAAGCCCCCTAATTATTTTCCTTTCCTTCATTCTATTTGGCAGTTCAAATATTGAGGTTACTAAACCTCATTGCTTACTCTGAAGTGACTCTACAAAGATCTCATCCAGGCCAGTGGTTCCAATCACCATCTTCCAAGAGTAACTCATATGTTTTTGTGTCCCACCCAAGTCTCTCAAATAATTCACAGTTTAATGGCCAGCTCTCAAATTACAAAGGTAACCGACACCAGAATTGTTGAGAACTGCATATATTTTCTCCCCAGTTCTCCTAACAACCTGCAAACCTGGTTCTCTTCTACTTTCTCTAAAATTCTTCAGAAACCATTGCTCTCCTCTCTCCACTACCCTCGTGACTCCAGAACTAACCCCATGACTCTTATTTTTTTTTATTTATACAATTTTTTTAAAAAATTAAATAAACACTTCATTTCTGTCAATCCACCTTTTTGGATGTTGTTCATCATCTGGGCAGAATCCCTCTCATTGTCTAGATTTTTGACAGTTACCATGGCCAATCTCATGAAGGAATTTAATAGCAACACAAGATCTAACTTGCCCACCTTTATAATTCATAGTCTTCAGAATAATACGCAACATTCTGTCTTTAATTAAGCTAAATATATGTTGTATGTAGTTAAATACAGGAAGTAGATTTCATTTCCTTTTGAAAACTTGACATATCTTGCAAGAGACTCAGGAACCTGAAAATCAAAATAATTAGTTATGAAAGAAATGAAATACTGCATTCTCTGTAGCTGTATCTTATTCTTACAGAAATCTCTTCCCATTTGTTCAGTGATTTTCTGTATATCTGGTTTTTATATTTGATAGAGATTGAAAATATTGAAAATTCCCAAGGGTCTCATATCCAGAATCTATAAAATACTCAAAAATGTCAGCTACAAAAACACCAACAGCCCAATTGATAAATGGGCCAAAGAGCTAAATAGAGACTTCTCACCAGAGGACATTGATCAAGCCAATGAATACATGAGAAAGTGCTCTAAATCTTTAGTAATTAGAGAAATGCAAATGAAAACCACATTAAGATAT